>APFE031595249.1:113844-167200 GCA_000404065.3 Pinus taeda | reverse complement strand
GAAAATCTACACACCTTTTTTCACTTTGTAGGAGCTTGATATTGCCTCTGATGTATCTCTGTACTTTCCGATCATCTAGTTCTGAATTTGTGATCTGTAGTAGCCCTTTATGTTCTCTTTCCAGTGCCACAAGTCTGACCCAAATTGGTTTCTCCAAGGAAGAGTTATGCGAAATCTCCCACAGTGACTTGATTATAGACTAGTTCAGTAAAGCGAACTTGTACGACGTGCCACGAGTCACTGTTTCGGCCTTTGGATCTGCAAAATGCATACAAGAAACTACAATCCGTCCTCTTTATGTACCTTTTTATGAAATTTCAATCCAATCCCCAGAGAGAAAGTTATGACGATTTTCCCCAGGTCACTTGTTTGGAATGTAATTCAGGAGTCTGCAAAAAGACGAACTTCCTCAGATCATATCTCCACAAATATCGCGTGAAAAGATCTGAAATTCAAACCCAAGGTTCAACGCGGTTTCTTCTCAAATGGGTTTTTTTGCGACTTCTGAAATGTCATAGAAAAAAATTTATAGAGAAAATGCCACGATGACCTGTTTGGAACAGCGAAACCCTAGAATCCAAAGCTCTGACACCAAATGTTATGAAACCAGCTCAAGAAAAGATAGAAAATATAGATGAACGCCTTAGAACTCAGCCTCTTCGAGGCGGAAACCTCCTTTACATTACATAAATGAACAATTCTTGGATGATTCAAATGACAAAACCTCCTTTCTATATAGGAGTCTAAGGAGTCACAATATAAACCAGCCGACCTAAAAATAATAATATAAAGCCACAAAAATAACAATAGAGGGATTCTATGGGGCACAGTAATAACAATATGGGGGCAATAGGGGCACAACAATATTAATAAGGAGTATAACTACAATAGTAATGGGGTAATCACTAGTATTATAGGGACCCAACAAAGAGACAGTTATGGGGATCCAAATGGGATAGGTGGGTGGCCACCAACATCCACCGGGATCACAATCTATCCTTAGATTTCCTATAGCACAGGTCCAAAGGTGGCAGAATCAATGCGAGCTTTATGATAGTTTGATTCAATGGCCACCTGTGAGTCTCCTAAGTCATGTATTTTGACCACCCCTTTTTGTTGAGCGAGAGGGAGTAGATCCAACAGATAATGCAACTTTTCCCTCATGTTCAATGCAATACTTCATCTATATGTTATGAAAAAATGGCGGTTCTATGAATTGAATAACATCACCAATGATCCTATCATTCACGATTGATCCTTTCTTGCCCCATCAAATAATCCCCATGGCTAATTCTATCTCCTAGAGGCATCTATATTTTCTACATTTTTGTCATATTTGGTGGTATCTTGAAATTTTTTGACCATCTCCTCACTAATTCCACACTGACCTTCACTTAGACTTGTTTTTCCTAGTAGATAATCTAGTTTCTAGCCCACCAAACACCTATCACCAACAAGCAAGGAAAGGTTTCATAACCTTTCATTGTCCTATATTTCCAAATTCCTCATCCAATTCTCTAGCATAGATGAGATGTATACCATGGACATCATGAGTTCAACATCCAACATGTTCTAGATGTGCCCTATGTAAGTGCAATGAATGAAAGGGTAATTAATTGATTCTTCCTTCTCCAAACATAATTTTCATGTCCATGGCCCTACCAAATCCCTCTTAAGTAAGTTGTCCCATGTCAACGTTTTGCTGTTGAGAGCCAACCATAAGGTTATTTTGTATTTGAGAGGTACGGTTTCTTCCAGAGGTGTTCCCAACACCATTTCCTCGTACGGGCCTCTTTTACTTCAATTTTTGGAAAGTATCATAATTTCTTGTAAAATATCTCATGGTTGTATTTTTGGACTACAGAATGAAGTCTGTTTCATCTTTTGAGATACAAGTATAAAATTGGATCATAAATAGGACCTCTAAGGTTTCCATTCCTCTTCTACCCCCCTAGTAGCACCTATAGCTCTATTGAGATATGTTAGCCTTCACCTCAAAATGAATGTCAAGTGCATATCCAAAGGAAAATATGTTTGGACAGTGTGAGGGCTTAATCACTACAATAGACAAAAAAAGGTATTTTATGGCATATATCATGGGTTTTCTCTAAATCTTACAATTTTTCCATCCCTAATGCACTATATTAGCCACTCCCTTAGAAGAGGGAGGAATCCACCAATTATCTCAATATTATGGAGGTATTCTTGGCCTAGCTTTAGGGATTTCAATTCCAAATGATAATTGACTATCATGGGAGATAATTTTATGCCATTAATCTTCTCCACATACTTATATTTTATTTTAGTCTACACAAAATAAGAATTGGAATTCTTTGGAGAATGTGACTATGTTCTTTGAGCACCAAACTCCTAGTGAATTGGGTGATGTTGTCTCCCACCTTTGAGTTCCCTCCTTCTACTTACTTCCCAAACATAAGAAATTGATGTTTTTTTTTTATGATGGTTAATATTTCCTTAGAAACTGAAGCTTATGGATGTGTAATAAATTGGCATGCTTTGAACAATATATTGGAAGAGAACCAAATGGCCTCCTATATTAAAAAATATATTGGTCCTTATGTTGATCTTGGCCTCCACCTTGGTGTATATCCATATATATTGAATGAGGCTTCCAATTGAATCTTATAACTTTTACCCTTCCCTTATGAACATTACCTAATGGGGAAAGTATTATGTTAAAAAATACTACGAAGAATAATCAAGAATGTTTTAAATGATGCACTAATTTAGTTTGTATATATAAATTTAAGTTTCTTTGTAGAAAAGCATGAGGCATCGGGAGATTGTAGAAAAATTTGAATGAGATCCTTCACCTAGTAGGAAGACACCATCTACTAACCAGAGATGAGACAAGTATTTTGAGATTGATAATTGGACTCCTTTAAGGTCTCCTGCATATTTTACTTGAGAAATTATCCTACTTAACTCTTTTGCAAATAGAAAGAAAATGAATGAGTATAGGAGGAATCCCTGTCTAAACCCACTGAGGCCTCTAAAATACATTTACGTGAATTCATTAATGAGAAATGTGAAAGAATATAATTGATGAAATCCCATTATCCACTTGACCCCTGAAATGTCAACTCCCAACTCAGTGAGGATGATTTTGACAAGGGTCTAATTTACTTTGTTGTGTGCTTTAGATAGATCTAGTTTTGAAGCCACTACTGGTTGCCTCTCCTTTCCACTGGAGAGTAGGGATTTTTTGCCAATATATACTTATGAATTTTCATTTCTTTTAGAAACCTAAACTTCTCCATTAGGATGATTTTAGTTAAAATTGGCTTCAAATTTCTTGCAATTAATTTTGATACTATCTTGTATATAATATTGTAGCATGAAGTCATATGAAATTATCCATAGAAGTAGCATACTGCTCATTGGCGATCAACACAATTGGATTTTAGCTACCCTGGGAATTTTCTCAAGTGCCAAGGCTTCATGACTACCACCCCCAAATCCTTCTTCAAGAGGTTGTACAATCGTTTAAAAAGTTTCCACGATGAACCCATTTGGGCTAGGGGTTTTACCTTTTCCCATAGAAAAAAGAATGACATGCAATGTTTCTTCTATTAATTTGGCCTTCAATGAAAGGTCCATCTATTATGTTATAACATTGGGGAACATGTTTACCACTTCAAGGATGTCCCATATAGTACATCCTATGGAATCATTGAATCTATCAAGCCATTTCTCTAGTGCTGCTTCCCCACATTGAAGAATTCTTTAGGTAGGGGCTATCTTGATTGGTTCTACATGCACTCACTTTATTTCCTAAAAAAAATGCAAGAGAAAATCACTCAGGGAATCCCTCCTTACCACACACCCCATAATTTTCTTTGACATAGAGCGAAGTTAAGATCCCCTTCTATAAGTAATTTTGGAGCCTATACAATCCCTTGTGTGTGAATGTTTTCCTAGTAGTATTTTTTATTCACATAGTAAGTGTAGACATTCACCATTCAAATCTCTATGTTTAATTTTGAATGTTTTAAATCCACATAAATAGATGTCCTACTAAAGGAGGAAGCATGGGAAGAAAAATGAGCTTCACAATTTAACTAAATATTTTGATAGTCTCTCTACGTCGATGTTGACACCTAATCGTCATGATGAGGTGAACAACTGTAATTGATGTAAATAAATAATAGAAAAGATGAAGAGTCAATGAGAGATTAAATGAACAGTCTCTCCCTCTTGTATATAATAAAGACCAACCTAAATGAATATCATGAATTATTTTGAGGAGTTACCTCCTGGTTTGACATGGTATCAGAGCCAGCACCATTTTTGGCTTCCCTCTTTAATTTGTAACTCCTTCCTGCCTCTATTTTACATTTTTGTAGGCTGTCGTCTCTGTCAAATATCTATAATATCTATGTAATATTGTACCAAATTTTTCCGCTACATCCTCTGTCTACCCTCAGTGCGTTACAACTTTTTTGAACTATCCCTTTGTGTGCTAAATTATCTATGTGTTTTATGTTTTCTATGTTCAAAATTGAGTGGTGCATTGAACATATTGGTGAATGTTGAATTACAATAGTTTTGGGCAATGGTAAATGCCACTGTGGTGAATGCTACTGTGGGATATCATTTCCTTGAACGTTGCTCCTCATTGAACGTTGCTTTCTACAACACCCTTGGCCTCCTCCATGGTGAACATTTGGCTAATACACAATCAACTCCACATTGAACGTAGGTGATACACCATCACTGCTTTCTACAACGTCGTGGTATCGTGTGGTATTTGCACTGCACTACAAACACTGGTGTGGTAAGCTACTCCATGTGGAACATTTTGGTATCAATGTTCATACCTTTGATCACTACGGCTAAGCAGACCCTCCTCTCATACTACACTACTTCCATATGAAGGTATCAGAACTGTTGCTGCCCCTCTTAACTCGTAATGTCAATAAATTCTCTCCTCCATACATTGCTCCCTGTCCATAGAAATTCATTCCTCAATATAAATAACTTTGATTTTTACATATCATATTGTACTTATTGCTCCAATGGTGTGTTCTGGCATGGTGCTTTTGGGTCAAATTAGGTGAAGATTGATATATTGTTGTGGGATATATTGTTGTTACCACAATATTGTGTTGTTATTGCATTGTATATGTGCATTGAATATTAGAGTCGGATGACGGTGAATGCTATTACACTGAATGATATTACAGTGTATGGTATTACATTTTGTATGGTGATAGCTCTGTCTCCATATATCAGAATCACATTTTTTTAAGAGTAAAATTTTGCATCAAAAGTATTTTTTTCCCACGGTACACAAATTTTACAATGCAGTCAACCATGTCTATTGTGGGAGTAGTTCTCACTAGCAAGGAGAACTATCTTGAGTTACGGAAACGAGTGTGTGTTGGAGGCAGAGACTAAGAGCCAGAACAACCTACCTCAGACAAGGAATTCACCATTTGGGAAGATAAGAACAACAAGGCGTATGCGTTGATTGCAGCATCAGTAAGTTAAGAGGTGAGTCACAATATTTCACCATTTTCAAATGCTTTCGAAGCCTTACAAAAACTGAAAGAACTCTTTGACTAACACTCTGCACTTGCATCTGAATTACAAAATAATGATCCTCTTGCTCTTGCATCCGAAGTAAAATCCATAATGCATGATATCAAAGCCATTAAGATTAAATTTGATATTCATTTGATCGCTTTTCTCAAAGCACGTTATCCTACTTAGTCCAATTATCTTGAGTCAATGCAAGAAAATGGAAATCTCAAAGATATTAGCTTTGACTTTCTTGTGAAAAGATTTGCTGAAAGACAGAAAGCTTTTGGAAAGAAGACAACCTCTGAATCTTCTGAAGAGACTGTGTGTCTTTCTCAAAGAGAAAATAATCTTTCTCAAGATTTTTCCAAAGGAAGAGGTGGTCGAACAGGAAGAGGAAGAAATTTCAGGGGCAGGGGGGGTAGACACTCTCAAGGAGAAATGTCAGATTTGCAATGCATACCCTACAAAAGAAATGGATCACATGATGCCTCCACATGCAAGTTACCTTGGGAAAAAATGGAAGAGCAAAGAAACCAACTCAAAGGTAAAACTAATGACAAAGACAAGGGTAAAGCACCTGAATCCAGTCATTATGTTGTGGTACAATATAATATTGGAGTAAATTAACACTTATTTAATGCTTCACTTGCTTCTTTGAAAAATGATTGGTTGCTTGATTCAAGAGAAACTTGCCACATGACTCATAGAAAATATTTTTTTGAAGAATTTACTAACAATATTGATGGAGAAGTATATATTGCAGACCAATCAAAAATCAAGCCATCAGGGGTTGGCACAATTAGGCTTAAATCGCCTGGTCTTCCAGACTTTGTTCTATATCATTTTCTATATATCCCACAGTTGAGGAGAAACTTGTTGTCCTTGTTCCACATCAACCACCAAGGTCACTCCATTCATATGTTTGATGACTAGCTTGACGTGAGAAAAGCATCTGACCACCCACTTGTGATGACAGGGATAGAAGAATAAAGGCTTCTCAAGATGCAGGGTACCCTTGCTCATGCACAACATTTCTCATACAATTCTCATTATGGAGAAGGTAGACTTCCATCAAGTTTATTATGGAATGCTAGTTTTGGACATTTGAACTATGACAGGCTCCACTTGTTGAAGAAAAATGGTGTTATTGGTTTTCCTACAATTCCTAGGAAACTTAAGCAATGCGATTCTTGCATTCTAGGAAAGCATAGCAAACAGTCTCTTCATGATTCACATTCAAGAGCACATAGACAACTTGAACTCATTCATTCAGATTTATGTGGTCCAATGCTTATTCCTTCTACAAATGGAAATAAATATATGATGACATTTATTGATGACTACACCAGAATGTGTTGAGCTTATTTATTGAAGAACAAATCTGATGCTTTTCAAAAATTCAATAACTTTCATGCATGGATTGAAAATGATGCACAATCTCATATTGGCTCTATTCACACCGATAACAGAAAAAAATACACTTCAAATGAATTTGAAAACTATCTTCGCCAACATGGGACCAAACATCAAACAACCATGCCTTATTATCCCCGACGGAATGGTGTAGCTGAAAGAATGAATAGGACAATCTTAAATATGGTATGCTCCATGTTGTTCTTCAAAAATGTAAAAATAATGTTTTGGGTTGATGCAGTTTTATGTGTTGTATATATAAAGAATAGATGTCCATCCAATGCTGTTATAAACAAGACTCCCTATGAAGTGTGGTATGGGCACATTCATTCGATAAAGCATCTCAGGTTCTTCAGTTCCAACTGTTATGCCTTGATACCAAAGGTAGATAGAAACAAACTTGGTGCAAGAAGTTGTAAGTGTATCTTCCTGGGGTATTCAAACACCTCCAAAGCATATTGTCTCTATGATGAAGTCAATAAGAAGTTTGTTGTATCTAGAGATGTAATATTTCTTAAATCATCCAAAACTAACAATGTTGTTGAGCGGAAACATGATCACTTGGACATATTCACAAATGAAAAATCATTGCAAGAATTTGATAATTAGATTCCACATCTTGAAGAGGGGATTCCAATAGTAGATCAACCTATGGAATCTTCTTCTAAAGCACGCTCTCCGCCGCATGAAACTCCAACAATGGATGATATTTTAAGTGATGTGATTGATAGAATTGGGAGACTCAATCATGATTTAGACCCATCTAAATCAATGAACCAACTTGAGCCATCTAAGAAAGGTCCCCCAAAGTGGCTGAAAAAGACACTTGAAAGTGTTCACATCCTAATGAGGTTAGAAAGACAGAAACTAGAAATTCAAACCAGCAAAATGGAGGTGATGTAGAAGACTCTGATTCGCCTATTGATATGGATGTTTCTTATGATTGTGAATCGAATTTGTCTACATATTTTGAACCAACTTCATTCAAAGAAGCTACTTCTCATGATGAAAGGAAAGAAATGATGCAAAGGAGTATGATGCCCTAATAAAGAATGGCACTTGGAAGCTGGTTGATCCTCTATTAGGAACCAAACCAATTGGATGCAAGTGGGTCTACAAGAACAAGTATAAATATGATGGCTCATTTGACAAGCAGAAAGTGAGGCTTGTGGCAGAAGGTTTTTCAAAAAAGGAAGGGGTCAATTAAGAGGAAACTTTTGCTACCATAGTAAAATGGGCTACCATCTAGACACTCTTTGCCCTAGTAGCTCAGAACGGTTGGAAAGTCCATCAAATGGATGTAAAAACTTCTTTCTTGAATGAAGATCTAAAAGAGAATTTTTTTATATCCCAGCCTAAAGGATTTGTTATGAAAGGATATGAACATAAAGTATGAAAACTTGTGAAATCCTTATATGGCCTGAAACAAGCATTGTGAGCCTACTATGAAAAACTAACTAAGCATCTTCTGAAACCCAATTTCAAAGATTATGATCTTGATGATGCAACCTTGTTTTTCAATAAGGTTGGAAAAATAGTTGTATATCTTGTGGTATATGTAGATGATCTTTTGATGACAGGGAACAATGAAAGCTACATTGCATCCATAAAGAAGGAATTGAGGAAAGGTTTTGAAATGACTAATTTTGGCTATGCTCATTACTATATTGGTACTAAAGTAACTCAACATTAGAAGTCCATATTCCTTTCTCAAAAGAATTACATTTTATATCTTTTGAATAGGTTTGGCATGAAAGAATGCAATCCTCTTACAACTCCAATGGAATAAAACTTAAAGCTTGCACCCATTGAAGGAAAAGAATTTGAGGATGCAACAAAGTGTAGAAAGCTTGTAGGAAGTCTCGACTACCTAACTACTACCAGACCAGAAATTTTGGCTGCTGTTGGAATCATCTCCAGGTTTATGCTAAAGCCTTCTGAGGGACATTGGTCTATTGCAAAAAGAGTTCTAAGGTGTTTAAAGGGAACTCAAGACTTTGGAATCAAGTATAAATTGGTGGGCGACTTTAGCTTGATTGGATACTCTAATTCAAACTTCGATGGAGACAAAGAAACTAGGGTATATACTTCAGGTTATGCTATGAGTCTTGGATCAAGAGTTGTGTCCTAGAGATCACACAAACAATCAGTTCTAGAAGATTCCACAACAGAGGTAGAATATGTGGCAGCAGCTGAGGCAACAAAAGAAATTGTCTGGCTGAGGAAAATTCTTGAAGATTTGCAGGTAAAATAGGTACAATTGGTTCCACTTATGATTGAAAATACGTCGGCAATAAATTTGGCCAAGAACCCAAAGTTCCATGATCAAACGAAGCACATCGATACTAAATATCATCTGATTCGACATCATGTTGAGGCTAAAACAATCCATCTCCGCCATTGTTCCACTAATGAGCAAATTGCAGACATCTTCACCAAACATCTTGGAAGAGAAAAGTTTGAAAGATTAAGAATGATGCTTGGACTCACCAACATCCCTTCAGATTGAGGGGAGAATGCTGACACCTAATCATGAGGATTGGATGAAAACCTGTAATTGATGTAAATAAATAATAGAAAAGATGAACAGTCATTGGGAGATGAAATGAACAGTCTCTCCCTCATGTATATAATATAGACAAACCTGAATGAATATGATGAATTTCTTTGAGCAGTTACCTAATGGTCTGACAATCTAAGGTATAAAAAGAAAAAACTTGAAGCCACTTACCTAAAATTCCACCTACTTTTTCTCCTAACACCATAGTTTCTAAGAATCTAAATACATTATCATTTTTGGCATCAATAAGCCTCTTCAAGGAACATTTTTTGGGGGTGGCCCTAACCCGCTTGACATTGACGGAGACGAATTTCATGGGAAATCCATATTAAGGGATTCTACTCTAGGGGAATATGAATTAATGGTTGAATGATGACCCTATTTATTTTCTAAGGAATATTTTCCCTAAGCCTTGAGGAGAAAAGAATTTCAAACAAGTTTTCTAGAATATGGTAGGTTTTGAGCCACACCATCAAAGGGATGGAAACCTTCTTTATCCTTATCCAAAGAGTGTAAATTGTAGGTCTCTCAAGATAAAGGATGATTTTTTTTTACTTTTGATGTGATGGATACCAAATACATATCTATTTCAAGTGAAAGAGATTATGAAGAGCTATACGCATTTGGGCTAATCCTCTTCAATGAAATCTTAGGGATGGAAATCCCTCCACTCAACATTTATTCTGATAACAAAACTAAAGGAATTTTTGATAGATCATTGGGGGGGAGGAGTTCTTACCAACAACTAAAGGATCATTGAATTCTTTTTCCTATATGACTAGGATGTTCCTAACTTCCAAGTCTATCCCTTTGCATCAATTCGTTGGGGCTTCTTCTTCAAGGGTAGTCCCTTTCCGTTTCCAAGATATTTTATGTAGGGCTTCTGTTGTTCCACTTTTGGGTCATATAACAACTAAGTGGCTTGTTTTCGAAATATATAACTAGGTTTTGTCTTCATAATGACATATGTAATCATGATTTTATGTATTTAATTTAATGAGAAAAATAAACGTGTTCTTTCTTGAGGCCTAGGTTTCATGCTGAAGAGGAATTTATTTTATAAGTGAAACTCCCATTGAGAGCCTCTAGAGTGTATTATTCGTTTTCATGTATTAAAGACACATTTCGACATGTTACATATTGTAGAAAGAATTTATTTGATCCAAAATCAAGTCAAAGAACACTCCAATACCAAGTCATGATACAATATTCAGGTCGACCTAACTCATGATGAAGCTGGCCCAAGAGAAGAAATTTGACCCAATTAGAAGCTTGTATAAAGGAGACCTCAACCTCACTTGGAGAAGAAACTTCACTCACTCATGTTTGATTGCAAGAAAGAAAAGTAGTGCAAAAAAGAAGAGGACAAAGGAGGAAGATAAAGTCGAGTTCCTACGGTTCTTTTTGGGCTAATACTCCCTAGACTTTTGAAGCAATTAGGGCACACATTGTAAAAATAAATATTAATTGCATAAGTGAAGGTAGGGAATCAAGAATAAATGTATTGGAAGTCAAATTATCTAGGATAAATATTGTACCCAAGCGAAGGAGAAAGGAATGAGATCACACCATAACTTATCTCACATGCAAATGTTATGGTTTCTACAAATATGTTTCTACATAGGTCAAAGTTACAGAATATTTTTTTGTGAAGATTGAAGTTGCAAAAGAATCTCCTGGAAATGTCAAAATTACTGAGGAATCTACTAGGGAGGTTGCAATTGCAAGATGAACCAACTTAAATTTTGAATTGTAAAAAGAAGTTGGAAGCAAGATTTGAATTTTTCTTGGAGGGTCTTTGTCAAGGGTCTATGTCTTGGAATTATTCAATTGAATATTCTACAAGAAGAAAAATTATTGTGGGTTTTTTCTCTGAGTCAGAGAGGAGTTTGCACTGGTTGATCAACTATATCTTGCATCCTTTGTCTCACTATTATTTACGGTTTGGTAGTAGTTTGATGAAAACAATAATAGTAATAATAATAAAAAATAAGAGAAAGTAAATCAATAAAAGTAAAAATACATCACAAATAGTTACAAAGTTCGAGAATAATCTATGTTGTTGCCCCTAGATTTCTCAACATTTTATCAGAGCTAAGGTGACAAGTTAAGGAAGGGCAACTCAATATAGGACATTCATGGGATGAAGCATTAGAAGATCATCAAAAGAATATATCATCTAGAAGGACGTGTCATATGAAAAGAGCTACAAGAGTGAGGACTACCTCATCATCTTAAAGGAACTCACTAAATAAAATTTCAAAAGCTCTAGTTCATTCAATGAAGGAGTATACAATTGAAGAATTCTTGGGAACCTTGCTCAATGATCACTGTCAAAGAATAAGACCTAAAAACACCTACCTCCACTAAAATTAAATATATCTACAAATGAAATAATCTTGAAATCTACTCATCCAAGGGAATCAACAACAATGGAGTTTTTGTCTTCATCAATAATTCAAGGTGATCTCCCTCTCTTTATGTCAATGGTCACTATTTGAAGAAATATATATTCTTCAAGAAAAAATATTCTATCTCAACATCATCATCAAATCAAAGAAGGTAAAAGGTTGAAGAGATTGTCATCATGGAGTATCTTCCCAAATAAATATCTTTATGTTCAAATCTAGATCTATCAAAATGTATGTTTTCAATAAGAGAAACAGGTTGGTTGGGTCATAAAACTTTATTGCATGGAAGAAGAGAACTGATTTGATCCTCATATAAAATGAAGTTGTTGAATATGTTAATTTATTAATGACTAAACCTCCAAATGAAGAAGATAAAGAACTTGAAAAGTACATGAAAGGGGAAGTAAGGGCTCAAAGGATTCTGATTGAATCCATCAACGATCCCCTCATACGATATGTATCTATGTTGGAGACATCAAAATAAATATATGACAAACTTGTAGAATCATTATCCATAAGTACAAATCCAGAAGTGATATAATTAATACAAGAACTCTAGAAAATGAAGATATCAAGAGAAAAAGGAATCTCCTCATACTTTATGAGGGCATCATAAATAACAAACCAGCTCCAAGAGTTGGGAGAAGTATGCTTCACAAGGAAATGAATATTATGCTGCTCAGTGCACTGCCAAAGGAATGGGGTAACATCACATCAAGTATCAATGAGAACATAGAATATAATTCATTCAATGAGCTATGGTAATTATACAAAATTGAAGAAACCTAAGTAAAAGAAAAAATTGATGTAGGATCAAAGGAGCAAGCAAAAGAATTTTCTGCCATGGCTAAGAGAAAAGGGACATTTGGGAGGTATGGTCCTTAGAAAAATAAGTAGAATATGTCAAACATCCGCTGCTATGTTTTTCATGAATGTGGGGACTAAAAATAGATTTTTGAAAGCTTAGAAATGATACAAAGAAGAGAGGAAGGGAAGAAGCCCATGTCATTGAAGAAGTAGAAGAATCTGAAAAGAAGAAATCCAAAAGGAGGAAGAAAAAGATTTCTACTATGATTGAGATAACCTTCTTCACCTAGTTCCTTTCATGTTTGTGTTTAAAAGTTTTGTAAAGTATAGATATAGCACTATAAAAAAATTATAAGCATGACAGGATTCATCATGTTAGGGGATCACATCATAAAATCATATGATTAAGGCAAGATCTCATGACATCGTCATAGGAAGCTTGAAGGATAACTGAAGTAGAAGTCTATGGTAGTCATCAATAGAAGGACATAGTTATTGGTAACCTCATTAGAAGGATAAGTAGTACTTATGTATAGAATAAAGTCATATATTATAGATCTCATCAAAATTCATTCAAAAGCAACATTTCTAGGATGAGGATGAACAAAGATGCTCTGTTGGAAAAATTATTGGAAGATTCACCTATTGCAAGAAGCAAGGGACACACCAATAATTGGACCTTGTACGATATTCATGGGATGATGTGATGGTGACAAAGAAGTGAAGATGGTCAATATTATTGAATACCTTTTAATCAAGGAAGTTGTCTAAGGAAGTCTAGAAGACAAAAAAGAAGAAAAGAGGTTTGTATACATAAAAAATGAGTCATGTCAAATAGTTGCATATATCATGAATAAATGTTCTACCTCATGAGAATGATAAAGAGAAAGGGATATCCTCATTTGGAAGGATGCAAGAAAGCATGATTCACATATTGACTAGATGATACTGACATAATAAGTCCTCATATGGAATATGAGGTGATTAATAAAATGAAGCAACTATGTATGAAAGTTCCTGGGAGAAATATGTGAAGAAAGTAAGGAGAGCTCGTGAAATATGCAACTATGATCACATAGAAAAGGATGTCAACATATAGTGTATAATATACTTGACCGAGACATCTCCATGGAAAAGGTATGAAGACATAGACTGCTAAAGCTACCTCCTTCAAAGCATCCATAGACTGTTGAGGTTATAAGACAGAAATCTGAAGAAGAGATGATGGACCTACTCTTGGAACTCAGTGAAAGATTGAATGACATAGAGCAGGTATTAGAAAATGCACTGAAGGACAAGCAGGGAGAGTCAACCTCTCAACCTCCTAAAGTAATATGAATAGTCTCAAAAATAGTCCCCTCTACACTTGGGATAGTCTTAGCCCCAAACATCCCATCGGCCACAATAAAGGTGGTCACAGGTACAAAAACAACAGGAACAACACTAGGCAGTAGTGCCAATTTGAGCACAGAAGCACTAATAAAGGCAATGGAAGACATGAAATTACAAGTTTCAGAATTAAAACACGAAAAAGAACAATTGGCTAAAATGGAAAGAGATTATGATATCTCAAAGATAAACATTGTGGAAAAAACAAAGGAGATCAAAGCATTAGAAAATAAAGTGAAAACATTAGAAAATGATCTCACTTTTGACAAGCCTCTGGCAGAGATCAAGAAAATTCTTTGGGCCAACATCACTCAATCTATAAATGATGTGTGGTCGTCCATCCAAGTGATCTTTAAACAGATTGATTTAGTGAAAGCAGCAGAGGGAGATATTCAAAAGATAAGACCTTTGTTAGGACAAATGCTAGATGAAGCTGACCTGCTTATAAACTTTTTGAATAACAGAAATAAGTAATAACTGGAAGAACTTGGCATCTCAAATAGGATAGAAACTATTTTGGAAATCAAAAGGGTGCTAGCCAAGAAAACTTTGATGTAGAATTTAGAGAGAAGATGTCAAGATATTCAGGTGGAAATTAATTCTTTTATGGAGAAGTTCACTATTTTCCAGAATAAAGGGCTACCAAGTCCTTTGGTGATTAATGACAGATTAATGAAGCACATAGATTATGTAGACAAATTGAATAAGTATGCTACCGATCAATTAGGATTTGATTCAAGGTACTAAAAGCATGACTTTTCCAACTAGGGTTTCTTGAAGATTAAAAGGCCTATTCATTCTAGATCTAATCTTCTGTGGCTAGATCTAGATCTAGATATAACCTTTTGCCTTATTTCTTTGTAGTTGGGTTCTAGATCTAATCTTCTGTGGCTAGATCCAGATCTAATATTCTGCCTCATTTCTTTGCGACTCGGTCTCAGCTTTGTACTGGAAAATATGGCCCCCAGATTCACGAAAATAGTTGATGGCTCAATTCTGTCCACTTCTAGAGGGCAAGCTCCTACCCATCGCATCAGTGAAGCCCCAACTCCCACTGTCCAGGTGGTCGAGGCCTCACTCAATGAGGCTTTTAAGTTTTCCGAGAGTGCCCTAATCTGCTGATTCAATGGTTTTTGGCCGCGGTTGACAACTCTCCACAATTGGATATGGGAGGTATGGAAGCCTATCATTTCTGATAAAATTAATATCTACCACGGTGCTAGGGTTTTCTTTATAATACATTTTAAAAATCCAGAAAGCAGATAATTAATTCTAGATTCCTGCCTTTGGTTTTGGGAAAACTCGGGCCTATTCATGAAGCCATGGAACCCATCATTCGATCTCTCCATAGCATTCATAACCTGAGCACCAGTTTGGGTGACATTGCAAGCTTACCCTTGCATCTCTGGAATCTCTCCTCACTAGAAGCCATTGGAAATGCAATTGGGAAATTTTACTGCAGGTGCCTAGAAACAGAGGAATATGCCAAAACCACCTATGTACGCATCTGTGTGGAAATGAACTTCAGCGCCAGATTCCCAGCTGAAATAAACCTAACAAGTAAAGACTATGTGTGGAACCATAAACTCAATTATGAAAGTGTCCTCTTCATATGTCAATCCTACTTTGAGACAATCCATCTAGCTAAAAATTGCCCAAAAGCCTCCCAGAAAAATTCTGCTAGAAAAAACCACCACAGATCTATATGGTGGGAAGAAGCACAAAAAGAACACTACACTATTATCAAAGAACAATACTATAGAGAAAACTCTTAATCACAAGAAATAGGGCAAGAAAGAAACAACTCTCAAGACTAGCAGGGAGAAAGCCCCGCTGAGCAACAAAAAAGTGAACTCGATAACCCCTCAAGCATCAACAGATATGAGGATTCAAATACTGCACAAAATAAATCTTCATTTAACAGCAAAGCAGATCTCCTAGACCAAACTTATTTTCGGTCTATCTTCAAGAGGATGAATACAATAAATCACGAAGCTAAGATATCAATGTCCCAAGAACCAAAAGAGATGAAGGAGATGCAAGATAAGGGAAGTTGGATGACCGTAGAGAAAAAAAGAAAGCTATAACATCAATCTCTCCAAGAAAGACAAGGAGCTAGACAATTCAAAACTAAAAAAATTATAAGTCCGATAGACCAATTTGGTCTCAGTGGACGTTAACCACTATTATCATCATCATCATCATCATCAACAAGTGCATCAAGAATAAAAGTACTCCCCACAGGCCAAGTTCTCTATGACAACTTAGAGAACTTATTCTATGTTGAACATGAGATAAAGCACTTGTTCCCAATCCAACCTACCTTTTTCAGATATACAGAAACTAAGGACACCGTAAGGAAACTTTAGAAGCACAAATTTCCAGAGAAAAAGAGGCAGGAAGACATGTTAGAAATTTTGTAAATTTATCCTAAGTAAAATGTAAATTTTGGGTTGTTTACCATAGTAAGATGAACAAAGATGAACATGGATCAAACAGGTCCAAGTGTATCAGAACAGGTAAAGAGTATTAGTCAAAATAGGGTAGCCAACATAGAGTTACTAAGAGGTCAGCAGCAAGCCAATTCATAGGGCCTGCCTCCAGCAGACTCAACGAGAATAGGAATAGCACAACAACAGTTTACTTTTCTCCTATCTTCAAGACTAGTTATCTCTATTTTCTTCTAACTTATTCTTAGTCATCCTAGAATATATCTCTCTGTTATGAGATATTTTTTGTAATTTTTTTTTGTATAAATACCGCCTCAATTGGAGTATTAAGGGGGGAATTCATAGACATTGCTGTAATATTGATTATTTTGGAATAAAGTGATGTTGGACCCAACTTTTGCATGGCTTGCTGGATAAAACATTGATGCAAAGGACTTTCCACAGATTTCTTGAATCAAACACCAGATCAATAAGTCCTCTATACCTTATGTTTTAAAGTTTTCCTTGTTTATTATATCCTCTATGTTTCACATCTCAACAATAAACAAAAAAGAGTAATTCATAATATGCTTAATTGCACTCAATTTTAAATCATTATTATTCTCTATGTTTTTTACTGAATTAGGATAAATAGTGAAATCTTAATTGCTCCTTCTTTTTAGTTCTTTCATTTTTTATTATTTACTAAAGAATACTTAACTTCTCTTTATTAGTAATCATTCATGTTCCCTCTTTAAATATATTGAAGGATTCTTAACTGCCCTTCACTTATTTTGAAACCATTCCATTAATTACAAGTCTTTATTTGTTCCCTGTTTGATCATCTTGCCCTGAGGAACCATCCTTTGTTAAGAAACTAAGTCCAGTTAAGCCATCTTCTTTGACTCCATTAGCCCAATGGCCTAAACTAGTCAGTCCTACCCTCTGCTACTGAATCTCACCACCCAAACTCAAACAAAACCCCCTAAACTTCACAACTAGCCTAATATCTTTCAAAACAAAGCTAAAACTTAAAGAGAGAGCCCTCTCTGGATACATATTGGCTAGATTCTATATCTAAAAAATTGGTTTGTGGTTACCTAGGACCCCTTTCCCCTTCTTACAACTTTTGGAAAAATCTGAGTGATAACAAACTCAATTCTCCCAAGGCTAAGGAATTGATTTACCAAAATGTTAAACCAACTTTTTTCACCTCTTCCCTAGGTCTAGTCCTCTAGGTCACCTAGGGAATCAGTTATCTCATGAGATATCCATTTAAATAATTGGATTTTTGGTGAAAAAGTGTGTTGTTCTGTTCTAAAAAAGCCCTCCAAAGTTCATGAAATTCCGACTGTGCAATCTAAAGCTATTGCAATCCCTAGCTGCAAGACCAATTCTTGTCCTTAGTTTCCCTAAGGCTAGAAACCTCACTGGTATTCTTGCATTTTATTTCATTGAAAATCCATTCCTTGATCCCTTTCGCCTCCCTAAGTAGGTCAATCATATCATTGGTTGCTAAACTCCCTCCCCTTCACATGACATGGGTCAACCTGGTCCCTTGTGGTCCCATATCTTATCAAAGTAAAATCTTCAAAAAACACTTCGGAAAATAAGTTCCAAAAGGATTTTAGGGTTTAGGAAGCTCCTTTTCAAGTCACATTCCCTAAACCAATCCCTAAAATCCTTATATCCATATCCTAGAGAACCTTGCACCTTTCTTAACAAGTAAGGAGGTCCCACTCTTCAGTCTCTCTTAGGAAAGGGTCATTAAGATCATTTCACACCCATCCTAGTTGATATATCCTTCATAAGTAATTCTATATATATCAGGAATCCTCCTATTTGTTAAAGTCTATGAAGATTGGGAATTAGTTCTGGTGATAGTGGCTTTTAGCTTCATTGTAGTCCTTAGCCTAGTATTAACCCTTCAAGGATCCTCTTTTATGACCTTTGCTAGTTTGAGCAATAACAGGTACCATGATATTTTTTTTATAACATCTAGCTTCATTATCTAAAAATTTTATTGTGTTTCTATATGTTACATCAAAATGTGTTTCAATTATTCTCCCTCTTTCGTAAGGCATTTAAGGAGAATTTGATCAATCTATTCCCTGAGATACTAATTTTTGGGAGGTCTTGTGACTTACTGGGGAATTTTTTTGCATTGATTCAAGTGTGAAGTGAATTGAAGCCACATGCAATGACTAGAAGGATAAGAGATCAACCTTGGGAATGAAGTATCTTTAGCCAACTCAATACCTGGAGCCAAGCATCACAATTTTTGGGTAGGGATGTATGAAAGGGATAACATTTATGTAAAAGTATGGGATGGGTCCTCCCTAAGAGGGGCCATGAGCTAGACCCTAGGGTGAATTAGAATAGTGCCTTATCTACTGGTCTTAGAGAGTGAAAGTTAGGTTGTGGAGTCAAAACATTGGTAATAGTTGGATTTCGTTTTGGATTTATGGCGCTAAATATTTGAAAGCTACGGGGAAATGTATATGGTCAACAAGTATTGGTAGACAAACTCATATTGTTGTGGCCCCTTTGGTCTCTCAATATAATTAATAGAGAAGACCACTATATCATCTATCAATATAGAAACATTGTTAATGCTTTGCAAGAGAATAAAGGGGCAATGAGAAGACTAGATTTGGACACATTATAGTTCAACTACTAATATAAATACACCCTCATCTTAAAAGCATTTGGAACCGGGCCCAACAAATTCTCTTCAAATTCAAGCTATCAAAATGCACATGTACTTAGCTCCAAATAAATGGACTCCTTCCTTATGGTTTTTTTCCCATTTAAAATATGCTATTTAGAAACTCCTTTACTAAGATCTTCAAATCTTCTTTGTGAAATATCTAGATATCTCTTGCAATAAATTGTAAATTGATAATTTTTTTATTATATTTTTGAATGACAATATTCAAATGAATTTACATTTTCATTCTTTCATACTTGTATTCCCGAGATCATTTGACTTTTGATGACACTATGTAAGTGAAATTTATAGGATCTTCACATATCTAATGTCCTTTTTGACACGATATTTGTCAGTTGTACAATAACATCATCAGCTATAATATTCTTCCATTGGATTTACTACAAATAATGATCAAAAGACTCTCATCATATATTATACATATACATTAGATTTTCGATGCCCTGTCATTGGGCAAATTTTGTTATATTTCATACCTATCTATTAGATTTCCCACTATGGATCGTCCCAAAGTTCTCATCGTAATTTGTTCTCCCCAATTCCCTATTGTCAAAAAATTTCCTTATATTTTATATTCTCTAGCACCCTATCATTAGACCATATATGTTGTATTTTTTCACTTATCCATCGAATCATAGAAATTGTATGGTTGAAAAAATCTTCTTCGAATTTGTAATTAAATGATGAATCTTCGATCTAGTATTGTAGAGTACCACATCGATTATTTGACATGTCTTTATCACATTACATTACAGGCTTTGGTTGGATTTCTAACAGTATTCCATCACATTATGTTGTATATATTGATGGAGCTTGCATTAAATATCCAACTGTTGATTTGCACCTTTTCGCCAATTATCGAACGAGGCATGTGTGTGACTTATTTAATAAACTTTATTTTCATTAGTTTTTTTACTAAATGTCACCAATGAAACTAAGAAACAAGGTTTGTTATAGTGACAACACAAGTTTGTTTAATAACCGAGAAAGTGCCATCAAATTTTAATCCACAAGCAGTGGCGCAGGAATACCACCTGAACTTTTTGGACAGAAAATATCTCTCTTCACAAATCAAAATGGATAGACTACCAATAGCATACCCAACCTTGAGGCTACCCATGATCATTGATAATTTAACATAGTTTTCATGTTCGTCATTTTTCGGATTGTGAACAACGTCAAATTTCTTTTTAATTGGGAAACCAGGAGTTCATCATCGACTCCAAATTGTTTCTTTTCTAGTTCCGCGTAGCTTCTTCACTATTAAGTTTTTATTATAAGCTATTAGCTAGAGTTTAGTGACAGATATGTTGGAAATTTTTTTATGATTATACCATTTCTCACTACCAATATAATTTTGACTCGAATACTTCTCTTTGGAGCCAATTGTAGGTAGTTATGTGTTCCTTTCTTCTATGCATCAACCTTATCTTAATAAGAGAATTTTGACAAAATTGGAGACTACGTTGACCCTCCACCTCATTTATTTGGGTCTCAAATGAGCTTGCTTTGTTTGGAATCTTTGGTTGAAACAAACATTCATATAAGGCCCAAAATATTTATCCTATGTCAGTACTCAAGCTATAATTCCCTACATAATTGAGCATTGTGTTGCATAGTATTGCTAAAAATAATGTCCTATATGTAACCTTATTGTGTGATGATTTCCCTACTAATGTGTAACCTAAGCCTATAAAAGAAACCTTTGAAAAGCATTGAAATCCCTTGCCACAATGAATGCTACCCCCCCTCAATAAAGGATTTAGAGGATGCAAGACATCATTCTCAAAGCCATAAAGCCCACTCCTCATCTCATTTGTATCATAATTACTAGGGATTGTAATATATATATATATATATATAATGAGTTTTGGGTTTCATTTGTGAGGTTTAGAAAGAGTACTTTTTTCTTTGCCTATGGAAACACATATTTAAAGATATAATCATTAATTAATTTTTTTTTTATTTGGATAATATGGGACATACATACAAAATTTCAATGTTGAATCTTAACTATATATATATTATATAAAACAAGTGAAAAAAATGAAAAAATGTATAGTTAAAAAAATGTATTGGTGTGGTTTTAAAAATGAAGGAGATATATTATACCTTCTATACCAACCATGGAGTAAATATAGGATGTACACATACACACAAAACATAAATTCACCATAACCTTGAACTTATCAAGAAATGACCACCTTTCCCTTAGAGTAATAATTATTTTAAATTTTACCATTTAAAAATGTTTAAGTATATAATATTATACTTATTTAAATATATAATATTAATTATTTATAAAACATTTACGTTTATGGCTTGTTTTCTGAAACTTGTAGTCATACACACGCCAATAGAAATTTAATATATATTTTTTATTATATTTAAGAAAAACCAATTTTTCATTTTGCTTTGTCCCTATACTTTTTCTTAAATAAATTTCACTTTATTTTATTTAAAATAGAAGAGAGTTTATCTTAATTTGAATAAATTAATTAAAATCTAATTAAAATTTTCAAAAGTTCTTAATTTCAAATAAACTTGTTTTAAAAAAAATTTATAATTAAATTATTACAATACTATTTGCTAAATAAATATAAAATATTTATTTAAATTTTCTGGTACTCAGAGCCCCTTGTTTTTGGAAGAAGGGATCCACCTCCACCCAATGATTTGAGTACAACTCAAACCCCCTTGTTTGTGGTACAAGGGACCCACCTCCACTCAATGATTTGAGTACA
The DNA here is from genome assembly GCA_000404065.3 of Pinus taeda. Classification (NCBI taxonomy): domain Eukaryota; kingdom Viridiplantae; phylum Streptophyta; class Pinopsida; order Pinales; family Pinaceae; genus Pinus; species Pinus taeda. The sequence continues at coordinate 145,169 of APFE031595249.1, read as the reverse complement.
ACTCAAACCTCCCCCTTGTATGAGGGACAAGGGACCTACCTCCACCCAATGATTTGAGTACTAAGTATAAAGCCTCATACATACTCTACCCCTTTGGTTTTGAACATGTGACCTTTTAGGAAGAAACACATGCTATTAACCAGCTCACACAAACGATACTTATATAACACGAATTAACTCATGATAATTTCATTTGTTTATCTTTCATTATTATTTATAAGAAAAATCTAAATATGTCTAAACTTTTATTAGAGTTGATTTTGGTAAATTCATATACTTTTTATATATAAATTTTTACTTTATTTATAAATAGAAAAGAGTTTATTTTAGTTTCAATAAATTAACTAAATTCTAATTAAAATTTTGAAAATGGGCTAATTTCAAAGTATTGCATTTATATATTTAACAAAATATCTTGATTCATCTCTACATAGTAATTTAAATAACAAAACATTACAATCTCACAGGTATATTATATTGGAAGAAGCTACCCCTCTCAATTTAAGCCGTCTATCGGATGACCCAAATTCGTGTTTCTAAGCCTTCAAGAGCTGCTTTTAAACGTTCGAATTTCGCATGATAAAATAAAAATACCTCATACCTGATGGCCCGACGATCGATTTGTAGCCGACTGTGTCGTGACTCTCCTGTCGCTGTTTACAAAATGTCTCACCAGAAAGGGCCAGAGAGCTACACAACTAATAAACAATCGCCAGAAAATCTGTATAAAGGGTTTCAACCGATAGAGTGGCCACCTGTCTTTTCCATATCTGGCATGCATATCAATTGGCATTTCATAGTTTTTCGTTCTCATTGTTGAGATTAATCTAGAAAGAGTTGAAACAGAGTTTTTAATTAAGATTGTGTTCCTGTTTTATAGGATTCAGTTGAACTTTTCTAAATATGTATTTGTTATATATAAAATATGTATGTAATGTATGTATGTAATGTAGAGACAATTTTACAAGTGGTGTTTCACATTTGAAAATTGTTCCATTGTTTAATAAAATTAATTCAACATATGTTTTAACACTTATCACTATGTATTTTTCAGCTTCTCATTTTTTTTCCATGTTTTCCAGTGTAAAATAGGTGTAGCTTTATATTCGACTTCAAAATAGTTAAGAAGAACACTTTCATATTCATTTCGACAAAAACCTTTGACCAAAATATTATCTATCATAATCATATATATTTGTGTATCTGTATATATATAAAATCCAAGTTATATTTTCTATAAATCCAGTGACATATTACATTGTCTAGTTCCATGTTGAGTTATAATATTGGTTGGAAGAGAAACAACCCGACCTTCCATTTCCTGTAGCATTATTTGATATGTATTAGTTGGTTAATATAAGTGTAATTTGATTATAGATTTTTAATATTTTAGAGATTGTGAATATTGTGAAATTGGGAATGTAGTGAAAAATTAATAATATTTATATTTATAAGAATTATAATTTGTTTTAACATTTATTATCAATATAAAAATAGCTAATTTAAAATTAATCAAATATAATTAATATTTTACATGTATAAATAATATAATTATAAAATATTTATTTTTTAATAAATAAAAAATCACCATATTGTATCATTGTTTTATACTAAAGGAGTCAACATTTCTCACATAAAGTACTTTCTCAAATGGAAGGTTTAGGTAATGAACTCTAAGTTTCAACTAATATAAACCCTAATGCCTATAGAAGGCTCTTTTAAAAAATAGTTGAATATATTACATTTATTGACAAAGTTAAAATAAAATAAATAAAGCAATCACAATATGAATGTCATTGTACTTTAACATCTGTGGATATGTTTTTGTCTCCCTTGTCCTAGTGTCATTTCTAGAGTGGTTTTACTCATTGGAATGATGAGTGACATGACCATGAAAAGCACAAACTTTTTAATTTGGATGATCGAATTTATATATTACTGAACAATAATTAAATAAATTTTAATTTTATGAATTACTTTTGGTGTGTTGAAGGGATGATATGACATTACAAAGCTTTAACATATTGCTTCTATTTCATAAACTTATGTTTAAATTATTTCACATGTAGAAATTTCACCGGTAGATCAAACTGATATATGCAATGTACTAAAGCATAATACTTGATCTAGTTCTACAAAACAATTAGCAGAAGCATATTCAAATTCATGAGCAACATCAAGCATAGACGGATATAACTGAGTAAGAGAAATAATCAACCATAACACAAGATAATTCACTGGGGAAAGCACCAGCATAAGATGCCAACTCTTTATTTTCAATTAAGTGGAATCCTCAACAACACAAAAAAAGAATCAACTCAAAACCTATCATGCTCTCTCCGTAATCAGATGATGAAGCTCATGGACTACCTAGGCTTGTATATATAGGTTGCACAAGTCCTCCAAGCTCCTATTTCCTTATGTAGTTTTGATTGGGGTCCAATTACATAACATGTGTGAATTGGCCAAATCATACTTGCTATCACCTCAGGTCCAACTACGCAGTCCAAGAAGGAATAATATTCCTTCCTCATGCAATGAATATTTACTAGGAATATCCTAGCAAATGATAGTACAATGTCCCTCCATCTGATCTCAACTGGGTCTCTATTTGAACTGCCATGCATCAGTTATCCATGGTGAATACTCGATTATCTGAAAATCCTAGTTGTCACGTGCATGCAAACATCAAAAAATGAATCTCATCAATTTAACAAACTATTAAATTAATCTAACTGGACTTGACTAAGTCAAACTAAGTCAACTGATCCTCTCATCATAGAACTAATCCTTATCTCCTTTAATCAAGGATAATTCTTCAATCAGTGGGAAACTAATTGCATGATCTCATCAAGACCTCACGTTTGATTTTCCTTAACTAATTAGCTCATGGAGAATTAATTAATTAAAATTCAAACTGTTGGTAAGACCAAATTCAAATTTTACTTCCTATAATTAGACCAAGGACTGCTAAAAATAGGAAGGGACCTTGAACTTCTATTTTTAGAAATGTTATTTTTAGTAGTTTCACTTCTCACCTAATGTTGCTAATATCCACACTAGCAGAATTACTATTTTTAGAAGTGTTATTTTTAACATTTTTATTTTTAGAAATTTCTATTTTCAGCATTTCTTGTTGCACACTTTTCAACACTCCCTCTGAAGAAGAAAGGGATTATCAGTAACCTCGATCCTGTCTCTATGGAAATCAAACATGCCTTTTGATAATGCCTTTGTCAAAATACCTGCATTTTGTTCCTCAGTCGAAATGTATAGCAACATCATGATCCTCTTGACCACACAACCCCATAGATGATGATAGCAGATATCTATATGCTTGGACCTGTCATGGAACACTGGATTCTCAGAGAGTTTAATGCAACTCTAATTATCATAATATATCACGGTTAGATCCATCATCTGACCAAATAATATCACTAAAATCTTCCACATCTAGTTGGCCTCACATGCAACCTGACTAGTAGCTATGTATTCAGCCTCTGTTGAGTTAAGTGCAACTGATCTCTGTTTCTTGCCGTACCAAGAAACGACAGCTAAACCAAGGTTGATGATTGCTCCAGAAGTGCTCTTCCTGTCTAATGGACTAGCTGCCCAATCTGCATCCATGAAGCCTTGCAGCTTCACTCCCTCTATCCGTCTGTACCATAATCCATATTGTATAGTGCCTCTGGGATATGTAAGCACATGCTTTGGCACCTTCCAAAATAACTTGGTTGTCTGAACCATAGCTTGACTCAGCTAGTTCACCGCAAAGCACAAATCTGATTATGTGTTCACTAGATACATGAGTGAACCCACAAGCTGCCTATAAATAGTAGCAACTACTACCTCACCTGAAGTAGCATCCTCCTTCCTCCATTTACCAACTAGAGGAGTCTCCATGGGCTTGCACATATCCATGTGGAAGTGCCTGAGTATTTCGTTGGCATACTTGCCTTGAGACACAAATACTTCCCTAGAAAGTAGTGCATGAGGTCCATGTCCTTCATCTCAAAGACTTGACCAACTAATCATCACCCATCGAAATCAGATCATCGACATAAAGTGCAATAATCAATGGATTTTCTTCAACTATGATGTCATAGAGGTTTGCATCTATATCACTCTTGGTGAAGCCCAACATGGTGAAATAGTTGTTGATGCTAGTATACCAAGCACGAGGTGGTTACTTCAGCCTATACAATGCTTGTTTGAGTCAACACACATGCGACTCATGATCGATGGCCTCAAATCGCTTAGGCTGCTCAATGTATACAACTTCCTCAATCTCCCCATTGAGGAAAGATGTCTTCACGTCCATCTGATGTATATTCCAACCTATCTGAGCTGATAGAGCTAGAATCAAAGTATGGGGGTTTACGCAGTGCATTATGTCAGATATCATTTTGGGATTCAACTGCGTTAACTAAGTCATTCATGTATGACTATTTCCATGAGAGGTAGTCGTAACTGACTAATTTCTCACGATTGTTGAATAGTACACTTAGCATTCATTGCATTGGGTGATGCTCACAAGGGTGAAGAAGTGGGATTCAAACTAGTGAAATGAATCACATAGCATCAATCATCACTTTCGGGGCTTGCACCAGGTAACCAGGACTTCCCGAGAGGTCACCCATCCCAAATCACCTCTGGCTCAAGCGCGCTTAACTGTGGAGTTTTCCCCACAATCGAGCCCACTTAGCTTGCTACCCCATTTGCAAAACCTTAGAAAGTATTGTGCCTCATGAACCATTCAAGTAGAGATCCCTTCACTCTTTTTGAATTTAAGTATGGGGGTTTACGCAGTGCATTATGTTAGATATCATTTTGGGATTCAAATGCGTTAAGTAAATAATTCAGGTATGACTATTTCCATGAGAGGTAGTCATAACAGACTAATTTCTCATGATTGTTAAATAGTTCACTTAGCACTCATTGCATCGGGTGATGCTCACAAGGGTGAAGAAGTGGGATTGAAACTAGTGAAATGAATCACATAGCATCAATCATCACTTTCGGGGCTTGCACCCGGTAACCAGAACTTCCTGGGAGGTCACCCATCCCAAATCGCCTCTGGCTCAAGCGCGCTTAACTGTGGAGTTTTCCCCATAATCAAGCCCACTTAGCTTGCTACCCCATTTGCAAAACCTTACCAAGTATTGTGCCTCATGAACCATTCAAGTAGAGATTCATGCACTCTTTTTGAATTTAAGTATGGGGGAGAGCTAGAATCAGTCTGAGCAATGAGTACCTTGGAATAGTAGAAAAGGTCTCATCATAGTCAATCCCCTCAACCTGTGAGAAAACATGGGCAACAAAACTTGCCTTGTGTTTCTCAACACTACCATCAGCTGCTTGCTTTACCTTGTAAAGCCATCGGAAAGTAACCACTGACTTGTCCCTCAGTTTAGGGACAACATCCCACAGACTATTCTGCATGATAGATTGATACTCCTCTACCATCGCATCAACCCAAACTCGTTTTTGCACTACCTCCAGAAAATAAGAAAGCTCGGTCACTACACTCTCCCCAACTGGGGCCATGTAGCCAGTGTATCACTCGGAGATCTCCTCTATCTACGTTGAGAGGATGGCAGCCCCACATTCTCTCTCGAATCTAGCATCAATCTATTAGTTTCCCATGAGCATTCCTGCCCATCTCTGGAAGATGCTCGAGGACTGCTAATCACCACTACTAGATATTCTACATGCAGCTAATCCGCGTCATCAAGAGGCTCCACCTCCTTAGGAACTAATAGTTCTTCATCATCACCATGCAACTTGAGCTCCTTCTCAAGTGACACTTGCATGGATCGCTGCTCATTGAACTTTAGATCCTTGTAGAGTATGGTCCTCTGACTGGTAGGCAGAAACACACAATAATTGCGAGGTGTATCCATGTACCCCATAGGTATTCCCAACTTAATTGTTGGGTCTGACTTCTTCCAAGCATATTTGGTCACATGATAGTAGACTGATGATCCAAAGATGTGAAAGTGACTCACATCTAGTCGCTTCCCTTAAAAAGCCTCGTTAGGTGTCATCATCCCCAAAATATGATGAGGAATTCTATTCTGAAGATACACTGGTGTATTGCATGCCTTAGCCCACAGATGAAGTGGTAGGCCTTGGTCATGCAACATCGCTCGAGTAGCTCCCATAGTAGACATGTTCTTCCTTTCGGCAACCCCATTCTGTTATGGGTTATGAGGTGTCATGAGTTCCCGTTTAATTAGTTTTGAAACAAAAAAGTCCTTAAACTACTAGGAAACATACTCTCCACTATTGTCACTACACAAGGCCTTTACTTTCTTCCCTAATTCTTTCTCTGCCAAGGCTTTGAACTCACCAAACCTCAAGAAGGTTTGATCCTTCTTCTGCATGAAGTAGATCCAAAATCTATGAGAAAAATCATCAATGAAAATAAAAAAATACCTTTGCTTTATGGTGGAGGCTGTAGAGAAGGGCCCACATACATCTGAATGAACTATCTCCATAATTGCTCCAGCTCTACTATCCTGATCCTGACAGGAATATTTTGCATACTTACCCAAAGTGCAACCTTTGCATGTGTTTGTTTTCTCCAACTTGCCCTTGGGTAATCCAGTAGAAATTTGCTACATGATCTTCAAGGCCTTGTGATGCAACTAACCCATTTTCCTATGCCATAACTCACCAATATCATGCACCATGTCTACTTTCGAACTCGGTGCAACACAACCATTTACCTTTAGCTTATAGAGATTCTTAATTCGAATCCCTATTTTCTTGGTCTGTCTAGTGTCGATATGCCTTAGTAAAACATTTCCCAAACTAAAGACTACATCATAGCCTTTATTCTCAAGCCTAGCAATAGACACAAGATTCCTTTTCAACCCTGGTACATACATAAAATTTGAAAGAGTGAGGGGAGAACCATGCTCTCGCTGAAACAAAATCGTACCTTCAGCTGAGACATGGTACTTTCCATCATCGTCCATCTCGATCCATATCTGGAGATCCTTCTCCTCCAAAGTGCTGAAAAGATTTTTGACACATGAAATGTGGAAAGAGGCTCTACTATTCAACTACCAAACACATCCCATCATGGATGAAACCATGCATGCAATAAGAGAGAAATCTAGCTCAAATTGTGAAGCTAATACCTCACCATCAGATTGCTTGGAGGAATCTTTCTTGGACTTCTTCCGTAGACAATTAGTAGCATAATGGCCCACTTCATGACAATGAAAGCATCTTACCTTCGACTTGTCAAACTTCTTCCCACCTTGATAAGACTTGGATTGGGATGTCTTCCCTTTCCCTTTCATACCTTTAGTAGCTAAAAACAAATTCTCTTCATCATCATGTTTTGATGAAGATCCATCCCTAGTGCTCCATCTGATCTCCTCCTGCATCAAATTCGACTATAGTTGTTCCCAATCTGGTAGTTTCTCTCTTACACTAATAGAGTCATGGTAGCTATGCTAGCTCTTAGGAAGTCTAAGGAGTGCTAAACTCACCATATCATCATCTACCTTCGGTGATAGCTTCCTCTGATCACTGCTATTCTGATATAAATCTTTCAATGTTTTCCACATTGAAAATGGAGCTTCCTTCCCATGGAGGCTCGAGACTATGTGATCTCGAACTTCCTCTGGGATCATTCTCCTAGCTCTAGCCATACACATTTTCCATTCCATTGGTTGAGTAGCATCATTAGGCTTAGGGACTTCTTGATCAATGAAGTCCTTAATGCCATTATCTTCCAATAATGCCTCCATGTGATCCTTCCCTTCTATGTAGTTTGAGCTGCCACCAAGGGAATACTCGAGCCTCAAACCATTGAATGCCATCGGTGAAATAGATGTGATAAGAACTTGAGATCTATATCCCAAATAATAAGCTTCAAATTTCTCTTGCTTGTATATTGTTCTTCCTTGATCACCAGTGCTCTGGTACCATGTAGAAATTTCACCTGTAGATGAAACTGATATATGCAATGTACTAAAGCATAATACTTGATCTAGTTCTACAAAACAATTAGTGGAAGCATATTAAAATTCATGAGAAACATAAAACATAAACATATATAACTGAGTAAGAGAAATAATCAACCATAACACAAGATATATCACTAGGGAAAACAACAGCATAAAACCCCAACTCCATATTATCAGTCAAGTGGAAATCCTCAAGAACATACAAAATGAATCAGCTCAAAACCTATCCTCCTCTATCTATAATTAGATAATGAAGCTCATGGACTATCTAGGCTTGTATATATAGACTACACAAGTCCTCCAAGCTCCTATTTCCTTGGACAATTTTGATTGGGGTCCAATTACATAACATGTGTGAATTGGCCAAATCATGCATGTTGTCACCTCAAGTCCAACTATGTCGTCCAAGAAGGAATAATATTCCTTCCTCATGCAAGGAATATTCGGTAGGAATATCCTAAAAACTAATGGTACATTGTTCATCCATCTGATCTCAATTAGGTCTCTGTCTGAAATTCCATGCATTAGTTATCCATGAGTGAATGCTCAATTATATGAAAATACCTGTTGTCACATCCATGCAAGAAACTAAATCTCATTAATTTAACAAACTGTTAAATTATTCTAACTGGACTTAACAAAGTTAAACTAAGTCAACTGATCCTCTCAATATATAACTAATCCTTATCTCCTTTAATCAAGGATAATTCCTCAATCAGTGGAGCAAATTAAGGACAAATTCCTCAATCAGTGGGAAACTAATTGTATGATCTCACAAAGACCTCAATTTTGATTTTCCTCAACTAATTAACTCATGGAGAATTAATTAATTAATATTCAAACTAGTCGTAAGAACAAATTTGAATTTTACTTTCTATAGTTAGGCCAAGGCCTGTTAAAAATAGGAAGGGACCCTAAAATTCTATTTTTAGAAATGTTATTTTTAGCAGCTTCACTTCTCACCCAATGTTGCTAATATCTGTTGTAGGAAAATTTGGGCACATCAACCCTGACTTCTAGATCCATATTATTAGGGTCCATCAACCCCTAATTTAGTTGTTTTCATTCCCTAATTATGTTAACGTACATCATGCTTGCCTCCCAAGAGTTTCATGTCACCATTCATCCAAAACTTATCCCTAGAGAGATCATCACAACTGGCCCTATATCAAGCTGCAATGCATTGCAAGAACTACACTGTCTAGGTGCTATGCATCGCATCTAGGCTTCATTTCACCTGCGATGAGTGAGAGTCATTAAATTTTTGAAATAAATCCATTAGATTCCTCATCCAATGGATGCTTCTAGAGGTTTCCAGATGGATTGAGCTCGCATTTGGATGAGGAAGAGGATGAATGAACCTCAATCCATTATCCCTTCCCCTTTGGAACCACCTCCAAATTTCGCAAAGAATTCATGAGGGCCATTAGTGACCTAACCTCCTCCATTCAGCTATAAATGGACCAATATTTCAAAGGCTTAGGGAGGTTGGAATTTCTTGAGCTAAGGAAATGTTGTTGGAGTGAGATTTGTAAAGAGGGTAATGTTATCATGTCAAATTGTTGCTTGATGAGGAGAGAAGGGTTTGAAGCTTGAAGGAGGACACTGAATTCGAACATGCATCTACACAGGTTGTAATATTTTATTCTATTAATAAAGAGTTCTACACTTTTTCCGTTCATGTGTTTATATGATGTATATTGTACTTTCAATTCTATAATATGTTTAGTTAACAGATCGACATGTATGCTTTGATGGTTTTATGTCTCGGCTTGTGTGCAGATACCATTCAAGCAAGTTAAGTATGGAAGGGAGTGGAAAAAGCAGTCAAAGGGAATAGGGATCAAGTGAAATATATAGGTTGGTTCTTTTTCTCCTCTCTCCTTTATCTGTTAGCTATAGGAAAATCAACGAAATTACTTTAATTTTTGTTCCAGACTTACTACTAGGTCTAGGGCTTAGTTGGTTGAAGAAACACTAAATTCTCTCGTAAAAAAATGGTGACTCCACTAGGGAGCAATCCTATCCCTTATAGTAGCTTATCGATCTCCTAAAACACTTTGACATATTGTACCTTCTACTATTCATCGAATTCAAGTTCATTTCACTGAGAATTGAGTCAGTTTTGAGTATAAAATTTTCATTCTGTAATCATTGCACCACTGTAACTGACAAAGTGTGATGCAGTGCACCTTCTCATTGACTCGGTGTGATGTATAGCACTGTCTCTAACTTCTTCCTGTGATGATCCCTTTAGGGTAAGTTTTCCTATCTAGGAACTGAAAACTTTTGTCAATTTTTAGTATTTTGAATTGCTTGTTGGATGTAGATGAGTTCTTGTCTCTAAAAGTAGTTTTTTTCCTTATTCTAACTCCATTTAGACTGGATTGTTGAATGTTTTTTATTTATTTATTTTATCATTTGCAATTCACTGTCGAAAAGTAGTTTTGATTGATTATTATGTCGATAGAAAAGTGTCGTAGAGTCATCATTTTCTTCGAAAAAATGAAGTGTCGTAAAGTCATCCTTCATAAATAATCGGTTGATTTACTTGTGCAATTGTTTGATATTTTCATTCGAAAGTGTTGAAAATCTTCATTTCTTTAGAGTTGAAAGTGTCGTATAGTCTTCCTTTGGCTTAATTTATTTTTTTTCACAAATCGATGCTTTTCATGAAAAGAGTTTTTGGATCATTTGTGCATTAGTTTTTGTTATTGCATCCTTCACATTAAGAGGAACCGAAAAGAAAAAGAAACACATGCATTTGCATTGAAAATATTTTGTGTGTTCTAAAAGGAATGGTCTAGGGAACTACATTAGTTTTTGCTCTTTTTTGTTTGTGAAAAAAATACATGTATGCTCTATCCCTTATAGCAAGGATTTTCATTGTTGAAAGGAAATGGAAAATGTTTTCATCATTCTAGTTGCATTTTTAGGAATTTTAGAAAACATCTCATGGTGAAACCTCAAAGGCAAATTTTAAGCAAGATCAAACTAAAATTTACATCAATTAACCTAATAACCCATTGGAACTTAATGCAAACATCTAGAGGTATCTAGGCTAGAGACATGTTCCAGCGTCTTAAAACCTATTAGCTATCACTTTCATTGACATTGGGTGATTCCTCTTCTGTGATTCGATAAGTACTAGTATGGACTTATGCTCCCTAAACCGTCGAGTATATAGTGGGAGAACCCAATAGCTTTAAATCCTTTATCCCTAGGAATTTGAGTCTGTCACCTTACTAATCATAATGCACTGAACACAACATTTAGGAAGACTAACTACCATGTGGTAAATCCTTCGTAATTTCTCTTTCGTTTACCACCAAGGTGTATATTGTAGTTTTGTGATTAGTTTGGTAAACCATCTTGTCTAGTATCTCCAAAGCAATCACTTTGTTCCTTTCTGACTCCTTAAGAGGAAAGGTTCATCTGAGCACTTGTCCGTTCAGTCTCATTAAACATCGAAAGCGACTAGAATTGTTTTTTGATTTTTATCAACTCCTTAAAAATGAAAAAGAAAAGTTATGTTCTAGTATCGTAAAAATTAATTGACCGTGGATAACATCCTCCACGTTCACTCTTTAGTTGATCTTAGGTTGAAACATATGGTAACAAATCTGGAGTCCACCAATCAAAGAATTCCTTTTCATGGGAATGCTAGTCCTTTTCTTCCATTTGAAAATATTGGTGCTCCATATATGGCTACATTCTTCCTACCAAGATTTACCATTGGTTTGCCAGTATGGTTGTTTTCAAACTTCTTTGTTCAAAATGTTGTGATTTCTCTGCAATCAAGTACACCTCCAACTGGACAAAATCAACCTCTAGTTGATCCTAAATTTTACCCTTTGCCTGCTTCATCGGTTTTTTCTTCCTCCCATTCTTCCTCTTCGCCTAGTGAAAGTATTGGTACTGGTAACCAAGTGGCTAAGAAGAAGAAGAAATGGAAGAAGAAGAAGAAGAAGCAAATTCAGCAAAGGGGCAACCAAGCAACCATTGCTCTGAATGCAATTGTTGATGAGAAACCATCCATTAAACCACACAATGTTTGATATTGATGCAATATTTGTGTGTAAGACCATCTTATTTGAAATTGTCCTGATATTCCTCAGATCTTAGAAGAATAGTCTTCCCATTGACACCATCCTGTGTCATCAACATCTGGAGATCATTTTGGTGATACACCATCAACTAGTAGTAGTAAAGATCATGGAAAGAAGGGTCAAGTTAAGTTACCTTGTAGGTTATGTGAAGGGAATCACCCCATTCACCTTTTTCCTTATCACGATGAAGCCAAGAAAGTGTTGGATAACCATCCTTCTTCATCACAAGAACTTCCATCTAGTTACAGAAGTTATCCCTTAATCCATCACTAGTTGATGAATTAATTGCCCAAAATCAACTGCCAATCAAAGCCAATCTCTCTAGAAGTGAATCTAATTAGTCTATACCCGACCCAAATCAATAGGTCAAGGTAACAATTGACCCAATTTTAGCTTTAGTAAATCGTGCCCTTCCTGAAGAGAGTGAATCTGATACCACTCAAGTTATTTTTGTTTCTTAGATTCAAATGAGCTTGGGGGCAGTCCCCCTGTTCCATCAAGACAGGAGGAATATCCTCCAGTTCTCGTAACTCAAGGGGTTAATTCTCCCATTTTTATAATACCCCCTCCAAGTATTCTAGTCACTTCCTTTGACTGGAATTGACTACCTAGACTTTGTTTTCCTTCTTATGTGCCTTTTCAGAACATAGTACAAGTTTGTAACATGATTGTATCGGGTACTATTATAGATGAAGGTGCATCAGTGAGTATCCTTTCCTGAACTTCTTGGTAATCGCTTGGTTCATTGCCGCTTGTGCCTATTACCCAAAATCTATTGGCTTTTAATAGAGGAACCAGTCAACCATTAGGGATCCTCCCTCAGTTACCCATTACTTTGGGAGGAAAAAGTATTTATCTGAATGTGGTGGTAGTCTGAGTTCCTTTAGATTACAATTTCCTTCTTGGCCGCAACTATGTTTATGGCATTGGATCTATTATTTCCACACACTTTCGAGTGATGTGTTTCCCGTATGAAGATGGAATTGTCACCATTGACCAGCTTTCATTTCTCGGTCCAAATATGGCTCCTAGTCAACCATATTCCCTAATTGGTCCTTTTGTACCATTGTTATCCCCCCACCAAAGGTTAATTATGTGGCAACCTGTTCCATACCTACATCAACTAACAATCAATTCATTGGTGTTGTACATCATGTACTAGAGGCATTAGAACCAGATCTCTCCTTCATGACCTCTTATGAGTTGTGATTGAATTCAAGGATAGTTCCTTGTATCTCAACCTTGTTAAAAAATGAAATAATGGTCTTCTGGGATAGTTCATTGTCTTGTGTCAACCTCATTAAAAAATGAAAGAAGGGTCTCCCAAGGATATTTCATTGTCTTTTGTCAACCTCGCAAAAAAATGAAACAAGTATTCGAGGATAGCTCCTGGTCTTATGTCAACCTCGTTAAAAATTGAAATCAAAGGTATTATGATAGTTCTTTTACTGTGACAACCTCCTTAAGGGTTGAAACAAGGAATCTGATCAGAGTTCCTTGTCTTATGTCAAGCTCTTTAAAAACTGAAACAAGGTCCCTTGGAGCAAAGTTCCAAGTCGAGTCTTTGAGTAGATCTCGTAAAATCCCAATTAAGTCTTTCACTTGATCTTGTAAATGAACCTTCATTCCATCCACTCGATAGCCATGAGTAGTCTACTTAGGTGAATGTAATGAAGCTTGGGTGGCATGCACCCAGTGGCAAAGTTAAGCTTCCCTATAGGTTATGTGAAGGGAATCACTCCATTCACCTTTGTCTATCTGGACAAAGCCAAGGAGTTGTTGGATAACCATCCTGCTTCACCACAGTGACTTCCATGTGGTTATAGGAGACTTTCCCTTTCATCATGCTGGGGGCATGGAAAACAATCTCAAGCATAGTTTTTCATTTCAAGGTTGTGTAAAAATGAAACTGAATCCAAGAAAAGTTTTTCATTTCAAGCTTGTGTAGAAATGAAACTGAATCCAAGCATAGTTCCCTATGCTTCAAAATCGTGTAAAAATGAAGCCATTTCCGTTCTTAACCCTTGTGATTTCCATTCTATCAGCCTTTTCGTCAGATGAACCTTGGTTTTTTTTCATCCCATCGCCACCATCCCTTTGGCCAATCATACACTTTCAGTTGGTTCTTTACCCTTTTTGAGGAACAGTTACAATGAGTGGTCTTATTAGCCAACCTCGTCACATAAATCAACATGTTTTGAGAAGTTCCAACATCACCGGAACTAGTTGCTACATTAGACACCACTTGTTCCTCAAAATGGAGCCCTCTTTAAGCTCTTTTCAGACTCTCTACATATGAAAAGATTGCCAAGTGCTTGTCATTTCTATCTTGTTAATGGATTAGAATCGATATCTACTAAGTATATCTTTACCCGTTCCTTTTTCTGAGATAGATTAACTATGAAAAATGTACTCCTTGGTCAAACATGATCAATAGGTTCTCTCTTGTATTGTTTTATGTTTTTTCGGGCTTGATAGACAAATGTACGAAAAGGAACTTTTGGAGTTTTCCTTTTGTCCCTTTTAAAACTCTCTAAAAATGAAAAGGAATGAGTTATCTTGATCATTAAACTCGTTAAAACCATTAACAGTGACAAACTTGTCCATCTAGACAAGACTGAGTTTCACCTTTTCTAGACTCACTAACACATCAAATAGTGATGCATTCACCCGAAGGGTGGAATTATACAACAAGAATATGCTATCCTCCTCATGCTTGATTAAATTTAAAGAGGTACTGGTCATAAATGACTGGGGAAAATGGGAAAAAGCTGGGAACACTTTATGGTAGCAAGTTTCTCTTGAACGTGACACTTTCACCTCATCACCATTACTATGTGGGTTGGGTTATTTAGCTTGATGGCTATCATACCTTTGGTCTATCATACCATCCATCACTTTGTTTTGGGTCAATGCTACCAATTCACTTCAGTGTCGCTGATATGTTCATGAGAAGTCATTCAGTTCAAACTTCATCCTTTGCAATACCGTAAACCTTCATCTTCATGTCTGCCATTCTTGAACCTTGTGTCATCGGTCGATGTTTCATCTCTGAAATCATTTACCTCATTTCGTTTCGTTGATGTGGGATACATCAAGGCCCTCCTGCGACGAGTTTCTTCTTGCTGATAACAGCACATCATCCAAGAAGTTGACTTAGAAACACCCCTTCAGTACCTTGAGGATTGCATACATGAATGTAGGTTTTTCGCTTCCGACGATAGGTTAACATCACTGGCCTTAGACCGAAAGACTTCATATGGTGTTCAACATCAGATCATTTATTCACACCATGTGAAATGTACTACAGTACCTTGAGGGTCATTATCATTATCGGTGACTCCTCTCACGTCTATTAATGGCTAACATCATTGGCTCATAACCAGACGATGTCTCTCCATGTTCGACCTCAGATCATCTATTCACATGGTTAGACTTGTAAATTGAGTGAAAATTGAATGAGATTGAAGACCTCAGATCTAGTTTCATCCATCCAGGCTGCGATATATTTTTAGGAGTACTAAATCAAATGTACAATGGCCTTACATTTATGGGTCTATATCTATAGATGACTGTATTTGTAAATGTAATGAAATTTTATAAAGCTAAGCATTTGTATGCCTTCCCTCAGCTACTTCGTGAGAAAAATCAAAGTATCATGATATTTGTATTGTAACTAATGCAGGTCTCCTTCTATTTCGAAACCTTCTCTCCAAATGGTAAAGCATTTCACTCGACATGTTTATTTTTGGCTTGATGCTTTAGGGGGCAACTATTACAGGAAAATTTGGGCACTTCAACCCCGACTTCCAAATCCATTTTATTAGGGTCAATCAACCCCTAATTCAATTGTTTTGATTCCCTAATGAAGTTAACCTACATCATGCTTGCCTTCTAAGAGTTTCATGTCACCATTCATCCAAAAAGTGTCCCTAGAGAGATCATCGCAGGTGGCCCTTTATCAGGTTGTAATGCATTGTAGGAACTGCACTATCTAGGTGTTATGCATAACACCTAGCCTTTGTTTCACCTACGATGACTGAGATTCATCGAACTATTGAAATAAATCCATTGGATTCCTCATCCAATGGATGCTTCTAGAAGTTTCCAGATGGATTGAGCTCACATTTGGATGAGGAAGAGGATGAATAAACCTATCCACTATCCCTTCCTCCATGGAACCACCTCCCAATTTTGGCAAAGAATTCATGAGGGCCATTAATGGCCTAAGCTCCTCCATTCAGCTATAAAGGGGCCAGGCTTTCAAAGGCTTGGGGAGGTTGTAATTTCTTGAGCGAAGGAAATGTTATTGGAGTGAGATTTGTAAAGAGGGCAATGTTATCATGTCAAATTTTTGCTTCATGAGGAGAGAAGGGTTTGAAGCTGGAAGCAGGAAACTGAATTGAACATGCATATACATGGGTTGTAATCTTTCCTTCTATTAATAAAGAGTTCTATTCTTTTTCCATTCATGTGTTTATATGATGTACATTGTACTTTCAATTCTATAATATGTTTAGTTAATGGATCGACATGTATGCTTTGATGGTTTTTTGGCTTGACTTGTGTGCAAGTACCTTTGAAGCGAGTTAAGTACAGAAGGGAGTGGTGAAAGCAGTCAAACGGAAGAGGGATCGAGCAAAAGATACAGGTTGGTTCTTTTGCTCCTCTTTCTTTTATCTGTTAGCTATAGGAAAAGAAATGGAATTACTTTAACTATTATTCTAGACTTGCTACCAGGTCTAAGGGTTAGCTGTTTGAAGAAGCACTAAATTTTCCTGTAACAATATCCACACTAACAAAACTACTATTTTTAGAAGTTCCATTTTTAACAATTCTATTTTTAGCAATTTCTATTTTTAGCATTTCTTGTTGCACACTTTTCAACATCACATGCTTAAGCTTAAATTTCTCCTCAATCTTCAAATATAGTGCTAGGATTTTCCTAGTGAATGTATCTACAAAAGTTTCACTTTACTTTGGATGTACTAGTGTAGAGCATTGTAATGTTTGAGGACCCTATCTTGATCTTTCATTGATGCAAAGTTCTATGGAAATGCCATATAAATAACTAGTATACTATTGCATGAAATGGTGTTAAGCTTGGGATAATTTATGTGACATGACGTACTAGTGATCACCATTTCCTACTTCACCATTTCCTACCAATATAGGTTGGATTACTATATAGTTTTCCATTGATCTAAATACATTTAGAGTTTAAAGATTGAATTAATCATCTTACAGGAGAAATTTTATTGAAAGGACCTAGTTGTAAGAATTGGGATTTGAAACCTTTTGGGTTGGGCTTGAGGCCTTAAATGATGTTTTCTGGGGGTTAAAAATTATCTCTTAAGTACCAAACCCAATGATTCTATTCTACAGTTCAATAATCTTCTAAGGTTGTACTAAATATGTCAATCAAAGTTTGAATGCGCAATTTCCTGCTAGAATATGAATTATCATGATTGATCACTATAATTCAAGGGGGTTCAATGCCATCCCCCATTACTTATAAAACGTTGGATAGCAACATGAATACTTTAAAACAGACTCTAGGAGGGTCAAATTTATAATGCTAGTTGTGATTTGAAGGACTAAAATTTAACCAAATTTTTTCCTTCAGATTGTGTTATAACTAAGTTACTAGGAGGAAATGGGGTTATTTTCATTTTGATTGTACTTTGTTCTAGAGAGAGTAAAACAACTTGAGAGTAGAACCTTAAGCAATAACAGAGTGGTTTTAAGTTCTATAGTATCCAATGGGCAAAAAACCTCAGGTAACACCATAGAGAGAGCCTTCTTCTTTGTACTTACAATATTTCCACTCCACACAAAATATAATAGAGTAACATTAGTTTCCAACTACGTTTTCGCCTATAATGGTTTCCCAAAGTATATAATGGTGTTTATCGTGATTGGTATGTGTTTTTTATATCATTTTTCTATATTCTTTCATTATATCTATTGCATGAAGAAAAAATAAATTTAGTAATAGCATATATGGAATCTAAATTAATCAACCATTTATTGTAAATGTTTAGGTTTATCTTAGTAGATATGTTGTGATAAAATATCATGTGGAATATCCATAATAATTTATATATTACCCACATAAATAATACTCTTCCTTGATTGCTTTTATGAAGTCCCCTTGATTGGGTTCTTTTGAGCGTTCAATTCACAACCTTTTTTCTATCTTCATTAATTCAAATTGGTAGGCCTATAGCCAATTTTTCTTGTGAAAACAACTCTTCATTACATAACTAAGAAAAAAATGATGTTTTTATAATTGATAATTAGGTTAAGATCATACTTCCAAATATGATATTAACTAATGCATGAAGGAATGGTTATCTTCTTAGGTCTAAGACTTTAATTGTTGTTTTTGTATTTTTAATTCTAATGTATACAAAAAAAAAGAATGTTTGTTTGATTATGCCAATTCAATTATCAATTCAATTTGGAGCACTATTTCTCTAAATGTAAAAAGCTCAACACTTCCAATGATGTTAAGCCAATACAATAATAAAATCTATTTTTAAAATGTTCATACCTACCTCTCTAATTGATAACACACTTTCTCATTTATTCTATACTCATAAAATACATACTCCAAGTCTTTCTAGCTTGTAACCACTAACACTATAACCATAAAGTATATACTATATGTTAATATGTTGATATAATGTTGGTTCGAGGAATGTCAATACACTCAACTTGATGGTGGTTTTCATTTATTCATGTTGATGTTTTTGGCTTACATAGAACATAAGGAATGGTTGTACATGAATGAATTATAGAATGGTTGTAGTTGAGTTCCTTGTATATTACATAGATGTACATTTCAAATTGGAGCTATGACATGCCATACACAATTGAATTATTTAAGGAATAGTCAACTTGTGAGTAACTAAATGTGCTCTATAACCTAGTATAATATTGTGCAACAATGCAACAAATTGATTTTTAATTTTGCTAGTCAAAATTTAATTGTAAATAAGGTAATTGTATTTAATTATCATACTAGCAACCAAACAAATTCACAATAATAATACAAGCATAATGCAAAACAATTGATCCAATTAAAAATAAATTGAGTTATAAAATATAACTCACACAAAAAAACCAATCATATATGAGTAATGAATTTCCCATCTATAAATAATAACCAAACACCACAAAAATCATGGACAAAAAAATATGCTCAATTGCACAAGCATTAACATATAGGAAACATAGATTAGTCTACAACAAAAATGTGAAAACTAACAATTAATGATGATTTATTCTTATAATTAAGAGTTATCAAAAATAAAAAATATATACTCTTTGTAAAAATGTTCATTTAATATTATTCATTGGTGATATTTTGAGGATGAAGAGGATTTTGAACTTTTATGCCATTAAAGAGTTTCTTCATTCTATGTATTTTCCATTTATAGTATTGCTACCACTTCTTAAGATTTCATTTCTTTATCTATTGGATTTTTATTATGTATTAGATTATTTTTAAGCTAACTAAGGCATTTTCTATTATGATGATAATTTGTACTTCCAATTAACAAGTAATTATTTCATATTTTTAAGAGAAAAATGAAATCCTCAATATATATTTTGAAGATGAAGAAGATTTTGAACTTTTATGTGATTAAAAGGTTTCTTCATTTTAGGGTTTTATCCATTTATGGTACTGCTACCACTTCCTAAGATTTCATTTCTTTATGTATTGGATTCTTATTATGTATTTGATTGTTTTTACACTAGCTAAAAAATTTTATATTACGATGATAATTTGTACTTTTAACCAACAAATGACTTTTTCATAATTTTGAGTCCAAAATGAAACCTTCAATATATATTTTATATTTTGAAAATGAAGGAGATTTTGTACTTCCAACCAACAAGTGATTCTTCCTATTTTTGAGGCCAAAATGAAACCTCCAATATATACTTTCAGTATTTAATTAAAAGTTTTTTTCATTCTATATCTTTGTTCATTTATGGTACTCCTCACACTTCTTAAGATTCCATTTCTTTATCTATTGGACTGTTTTCACACCAACTAAGCCATTTTATATTACGATGACAATATGTACTTCCAGGTGATTCTTTCATATATTTGAAGCTAAAATGAAACCTTCAATATTTTATGCTCACGTGTATAGTATTGAATTCAAACCTTGCCCATGATAATATTTTTTTCAAAGTTTGGAGGGTAATCTTAGATTAAATATCCTTGTTCATACTATTTTCGTACCAAAAAACGTAGATGTGAAAGAATGGTATGTTTTTTCTTCTCCGACACTCTTCATCACACTCTTTATTCTTGATATTTTTGTGAAAAAATTAAGATGAGTAAATGTTTTTATGGGATATCATAAATTTATTTAAAGAGTGGATTTGATATGAGTTTAGATAATCAATTTTTTTAGTTGTAAATTTATTTTAGAGTGCAAAAAATAATGTGTAATGTTGTATTTTTTAAATTACATGTCTTAATGCTATAAAGATATATATAACATGTGTATTGGTTATTTTATATTAATTCATATTAAAATATTTTATTCATAACTGACATCATATATTTTATTTTAAAATAGACATTAAAATATTCTATTTTTTTTTGGTTGACATATTTAAAGTTAATATAAGTATTGAAATATATTTTTAAAAGCATAAGATTTAAACATGTTACTCACATTTGTTTTTTTACTTCTAATTATTTTACATGTTATTAGGTCACCTCGACAGCTAATTAAAAATGCATAACATATTTTTTTTTTCTTTTTTATTATAGTTCCCATTGCTTTTCTATTTACAGAATATTTTTTTTTGTTTTAAAGGGACAGACATACATTAAACATACATACATTACACATCGCATTTCACAGTGGGATGTAGAACTAGTGTAGGTGCATTTTCACCATGGGTCTACCAAGGGCCTCCCTAGAGGGATCAAAGTTCAAACTTGGAAAAAGATTTACACAAATTAACCCATTTTAGTGTTTGGTAAATATGTGATTAATATAGATTTATAGTGGTATTTTTTTCATTATTTAAATTGTATATTTTTGATATTTTATCATCATAAATATTTTATATTAAAAATTGAATGAGTTACACATTTTCCCCTCTGTTAAGAAGTAATTAATCTAATTTACCTTTAATTACACTTTTCCTTTCAAACAATCTATTTAGGTGCTATATTGAGATATTTGAAAAAGAAATAGATTTTTTTTTTAATTATTTTATCTCTATAAAGTGATATAAAATTATATTATTTAAGATAGAAATCAAAATATTGTATTTATCATTTGAATAGTGAAAGTGAAATATCAACAACTCACTTATTAATAGATTTTTAATTGTTCTACATTGAAGACAACATTCTGGAAAAAGTTGGAAATTGCAAATACTTAAAATTGAATTCAACAAAAATCTAAATTGGCATAGTTGTAGAAAGAAAATAACTTGGGCGCTTGGAAAGCATTTTATTCTTTTCATAATAAGTGTAGAGAGGTAGACTTGAAAACCACTCAAACCCGTTTTGGGCTTTTAGTGATTCGACCGATTATGTATGGTTGTAAACTATGGGCTAGCAGTACATCCCACATGCAATGGAGATAAATTGAGAAAATTCAAAAGTGTTTGATTAGAAACAAATTAAATATTAAGAGTGAAGTTCCTAATGCTACCTTCTTTAGTGAAATAGGGCTTTTCCTATTGAAAAAATTGCTATGGTGGGAATCATAAGGTATTTAAAAAAAAGAGCAAATGGAGGACGATATATGGTGTAAGGTGGTATTTAATGACAAATTGTGCAAAAAAAAAACATGGATGAAACAAAATAAGAAATGGTTTAGTAAATGGGTATTTCCTTGAACATGTGCCCCATAAACAACAAAGAGATATAAGCTTTTTTATGGATTAGTTCCACAAGCGTACCTGGGATAAGGAGCTAGGAAGAACTAGAAAGTACTATATTGAAGTGTTTAATCCCACTCATAGTCATCAACCAAAATCATACATAGAGGCCAATATCTCTTGGAGAGCCAAAATGATTGTTCCTTGGCTAAGAACTAATTCTCACCAATTTCATTGTGAAACAGGGCACTAGAAATGGCTAAAACAAGTGTGGGAGGAAAGACTATGCATTTTTTGTTTTTACAGAAAAGTGGAATGGAAAAGAATTTCATTTTAGAATGCGAGGCCTTCAAAGACACTAGGGAAAGTTATGCAGGTATCCTGATAGCTAACCTTTGGGATAATTTATTTAGTGAGGAGTTTGTCGAGAAGATGTGAGCATTTATTGTGAAGCTTCACATAAAAATGGCCAAATACATCAAACATATGAAGGGGTAATCTATTCTATATGGTATCTTTACCCTTGTGGACACTAAAATAATTCCTTTCTTCTTTCTTCTTTTTATGATTATTTATTTTTTATTCTTTTGTTTGGCCCACATGAGAGAAATTCCTTTTTATTATTTTTTTAAGGATGTAACATAGTTACACAAGTCCCTCATACTGGATTTTAGAATAAGCCTCTTGATTTAAAAATTATTTCTCCTTTCATTGCAAATGTATAAATATTATTCTTTTCTTTAATATTGACTCAATTTTTTTTTTATTTTCGATGAGTTATCCTTCTCAAATCTAATTTATTCATAAGGCTTGAAAAGCTTCTTAGGATGATGTATCTAACATTTTCTTTTTAAGTGCTAATTTAATTCATAAGGCTAGAACAACTACTTGCAATTACATTGGATGCTTGTAACTTTTAAAAAAAAATCATTTTTTTGTCTTTCATTCTCTTCTCATTTAGAGAATGTAAATACATTTGTATGTATATTTTGGTTATGCTCTATAGATTTATTAATCTATGATTATTTCTAATTGAAATGGATCTAGCTTGTAATTCCATTCTAAGATTTAATTTACTTTAAAAAATAAATGGATTTTGATGTATTAATTTCTCTATACAAGGAGAAGAGAGCAGGTGTTGTAGGGTAAAACTAATTAAGACTTACATAGGAGAGGTATAGTTGATAATTGGACGAAGAGATCAAATGTACTAGAGACATACTTGATAACCATAAAATTCTCTGAATTTTATTTCAGTTTCCCTTTCTTTTGGCTTAGGGTAATTTAGTTCAGTTACTTTAATTAATGTAACTTATAAGTTAAATGATCATAGTGATATTGTTTAAATGTGTCAATGAATTCCCCCCTTCATTGCATACAAGGAGAGATCCATGATCCATTCGAGTAGAAGTAGAAAAGATGTAGAGTAGGTGTATTTTAATTCACTTTATTTATAATATTTTATTTATGTATGTGTCTCATTTTACTTTCTACTAGTGTGTTGTATAGGTTTCATATTTTATTTCGTAGCTCAAAAATTAAACATTGATTTTGATTATTGAGTTGTTAGGTCCCTATAATACTAGTGATTCCCCCATTACTATTGTCATTGTAGCCCTTATTGTTATTGTTGTGCCCCTATTATCCCCATATTGTTATTATTGTGGCCCATAGAAGACCACTATTGTTATTGTTGTGCCCTTATATTATTATTGTTATATAAGCTTCGATTATATTGTGACCCCTTAAACTCCTATATATAGAAAGGAGGTTTTCTCATTTGTATCATAAAATAATTATTCATTTGTGTACTGTAAAGGTGTTTTCCCACTCGAAGAGGCTGATTTCTAATGCACTGATCTTTGTTTTCTATCTTTTTGTGAGTTGGTTTCATAACATTTGGTATGAGAGCTTTGGATTCTAGGTTTTTGGTACTCCAAATAGGTCATCATGGAATGTTCACTATAACTTGTTTTCTGCCACATTTCAAAAGTTAAACAACAACCGATTTGTGCTAAAGTCATTCTGAACCTCACATCCAAATTGTAGATCTTGTGTGATTATATTTTTAGAGATATGATGCGAGGAAGTTAGGATTTTTGTAGAATCATGAATTACATTCCAAATAGGTGACTTTGGAAAATTCATCGTACTGTTCTATTTGAGCATCAGATTAATTTTTTTTAAGAAGTTACAGAAAGAGGATGGATTGTAGTTTTCTATTTATATTTTTTAGATCTGAAGGTCGAAACAGTGACACGTGGCATGTCATACAAGTTCACTCTAGTGGAAAATTATATAATCAAGTCATCTTGGGAGGTCTGGCATAACCTTTTCTTGGAGAATCCAATTTTGATCAAACTAGTGGTAATGGAAAGAGGACTGAGAGATATACCACGGGAAGTAATTTTAGGCCTTGGAAATCTGCAATTAAAAATATACAAAAGATTCAATATGGAGCTTCTACAGACAAAAATAGGTGTGTAGTCTTTTTTAAATTTTGCATAGGTTTGGGTTGAAAAATTAGTTTGAAGTTCAAAGGGCTTAGTGAAGCATAATTATCATCAATTTCTACCCCGAAGAAAGAAAATGGAAACACCTAGTAAGAAAACTGAAATCTCTAACATGACTCATGAAGAAGAGGAAGAAATGCAACATGATATATCAAAATTATGAGACCAAGTGCAACAAATTTCACTCTGGAAAAAGGTAACAAAAGCTAAGATTGATGGTTTAAAGAAAGACATAGAAGCTAAGATGAATGGTGAGGAAGCTAATATGAATGGCATGTAAGTTAATATGGATGGTCTGGAAGCTAATATGGATGGTGTGGAAGCGAATATGGATGGCACGGAAGCTAATGTGAATGGAATGGATGCTAAGATAGATGGTATACAAAAAAATAAAAGGCGACATGGAAGATTTGAAGATAGATTTGATAAAGTTGTTACAAGAAATGCTTACTAATGGTGAAAGGGTAGTAAAGGAAACTCATGATGAGAGAAAAATAAATGTTAATCATGACTTCATAGACTCTAACATTGTATTGAAGACCCACCATGTTCCAAAGATCGATATGAGGAAGTTTCAGGGCAATGATCGCATAACATGGATACTACATATGGAGCAGTATTTCGATCTCCATAATGTGTGAAACAGACAAAGGGTACTCATTGCAACTTTATATTTGGAACCAAATCAGTTTGTATGGTATCATTGGCTTTGATCTCATAAACAAATTGTCACTTGGGTAATTTTTACAAATGAAATGATAGCACATTATGAGGATATAGAAAGAAACACTTCTTTTATGTAACTGATAAACCTCAAACCAAAGGGTTCAATGATGGAGCACATTTAGGACTACCAAAAATTGAATATAAGGGTAATATATATTCTATAGGAGCATAGGATTGATGTGTTCATAGGGAATTTAAAGGATAACATCCAACGTGAGGTTTTCCTTTGGGAACCTAAGACATTGGAGAAGGCATTCAGACTGCCAAGAAAAATGTAAAGAAAAATTATGGCAATAAGATATCTACCACTCACAACTATAAGGATGGAAGTGTTGTTTTCTGTAGCATTCCACAACCTACAAGTTTGACACCGCAAAAATTGGAAGAAAAAAGAGCAAAAGGGATTTGTTACAGCTGTGATAGAAAATACACTAAATGTCATAAGTGTGCTGAGAAGAAATTATATTACATAGATTGTGAAGAGGAGGAAGAAAATGAACAATAAACATCAAAAGAAGAGGATATACATGAGGAAGAAACCATAGACTAAGAATAAATGAATCTGACCATATATTATAATGCATTTGTCGCAATTACCACTCCTCAAACTATCAAGATAGAAGGATATATCAAGAAGAAAAAGGCAATAGTGTTGAGCTTGATTCATGTAGTACAAATAATTTTATTAATTGTGAGATAGCTAAGGAATTTAATTGCTTCTTATATCAAGCACTAGAGTTTCAAGTGGTAGTTACAAGTGGAGGAACTATAAATTGCTCTAGAAAGTGCCATAATATAAAACTATCCATGGGAGAATATGTATTGAATAGCCCAATGATTTCCATTCTAATGGGTGGTTCTGGTGTTGTGCTAGGAGTCCAATGGCTAGAACCCTTGGGTACAATAACTTTTAATTTTCAAAAAATTTTCATGAAATTTTCTTTGGAAGGAAAGGAAGTTGAATTAAGAGGTATCACTGGGAAACCAGGAAAGGTAATAAGCTCTAATGGAATGACAAAGCTTTTAAAGAAAGAACAAAGAGGAATAATTTCATAATTATGTTTTCTAGAGGATCCCACATTGAAATCATCTATATTTCTAAACCTCCAAAAGTCTTGAAAAATCATTCCAAGGTATTTGAGACTCCGAAAGGTCTCCCACCTATTCATGATCATGATCATGCTATTCATTTGAATCTAGGAAGTGTTCCTCCAAACATGAGGCCTTACAAATATCCCTATGCCCGAAAAAGTGAAATTGAATGTATGGTTGCAGAAATGCTACAGGCTGGTATAATTCAACCTAGTCAAAGTTCTTCCTCTAGGTAGTAGTATTGGACCACAATAAGGATGGATCATGGCACATGTGTCCGAATTATAGGGAGATCAACAAGCTCACTATTAAAGATAAATTTTTCATTCATGTCATTCATGAACTATAGGATGAATTGAGTAGATCAATTTACATGACTAAGTTGGATCTTCGTTAAGAATATCATGATATTAGAGTGAAGACTAAAGACAGTCTGAAAATAACATTTTGAACTCATGAGGGTCATTATGAATTTTTGTTCATGCCTTTTCGCCTTACCAATGCACCTTCTACATTTCAAGGTTTGATGAATTCCATTTTCAAACCCTTCCTTATAAAATTTATGTTAGTATTTTTTGATGATATAATAATCTATAGAAAGTCATGGAGGGATCATGTTCAACATGTTGACACGGTTCTCAAACTATTGGAGGAGAAACTATTATATGCAAAAAGTTCCAAATGTTTCTTTGAAGTACAAGAGGTGGAATATCTGGCCGTATTGTATCTCAAGAATGTGTTAAGGTAGACCCCAAAAACATTAAATCCATTAAGGAATGGAAAATCCCCACATCCATAAAGCATCTGTGAGGATTTCTTGGGTTGACAGGGTATTATCACAACTTTGTTAAGAAATATGTGAGAATAGTAACACCTGTAACAACTTTATTGAAGGAAGATTCACTTTTATGGACTAAAGAAGCAATGAAGGCCTTTGAACATATTAAAGAGGTAATGTGCGAAGCACCAGTCTTAGCTACACTAAAATTCACAAAATCCTTTATTGTAGAATGTGATGCCAGATGAAATGGAATTGATGTTGTTTTAATGCAATAAGAAAGACCCAGTTCTTTTAAGAGTCATTCAATGAAGAAAAGTATTTACAAAGAGCTATTCATGAGAAGGAAATCTTGGCAATACTACATGCACTTTAGAAATGGAGACCCTAGCTAATGGGAAGACACTTCAAGGTGAAATTAGATCATGATAGTCTTAGATACTTTTTAGAAAAAATATTAACTATAAAAGAGCAGAAAAAAAGGGTCATAGAGGTGTTGGGTTATGAATTTCAAATCATATACAAAAAAGGGAAGAAAAATGTTGTGGTAGATGCACTCTCAAGAAAGGATGAGAATGTGGAAGCATTGCTTTGTGCCTTTTTTATTATCCAACCTGATTGTATAAACAAAGCAAGGGATGAATAGAAGAATGATGAAGAATTGTGGGAACTCATTAAAAGGTTACGATAAGATCCTAGTACATTTGATACATTTAGCTGGAAAAGTGATTCATTATGATACAAAGTTCGCTTAAACCTATGTTAGTATTCTCAACTCAAATAAAATGTTCCTTATGAAATTGGATGTCTCTCCCTTAGGAGGGCACTCGGTATTCTTAAAAACTTACCACATGGTCAAGAAGGTATTTTTTGGGATGACACTAAATCTAATATTCAAAATTTTGTGGCGAAAAGTTTCATTTTCCAACAAAATAAAGCTAAAAAAATTAAGACCCCAGGTTTATTACAACCTTTATCCATTCCAGGTCAATGTTGAGAGGAGGTTTCAATGGATTTTATCGCAGGTTTACTCAAGTGTGAAGGAAAGAGTGTGATCATGGTGGTAATTGAAAGACTTACCAAAGATGCACGCTTTTGTGCATTATCTCATCCATTTAAATCCAATACAGTTTCTACTGCATGTATGGAAACAATTCAAAAGCTACATGGAAACCTAAAGATTATTATAAGTGACAAAGGTCCCATTTTCACTAGAAATTTTTGGACAAAATTATTTTCTTGTCTTAGTACTTAGTCAGATCATATCTAATCTTAGCATCCTCAATCTGATGGGAAAACGGAGATAGTAAACAAATGTTTGGAAGTATGTCTTAGTTTCTTTGTATCTGATAAGTAGACACAATGGGTCAAATGGTTGCCCTTGGCTGAATGGTGGTGTAACACTTCCTTCCTTATTGTGACAAAGATGGCTCTGTCTATGGAACTTTATGGATATCTCTAACCATCCATCACATCTTATTTAAGAGAAAATTCTAAGGTTTAAGTAGTGGAAGATCACATCGAGTGACAACAACAAGTCCTTCAACTCTTAAAGGATGACCTAACTTTAACACATAATAGAATGTAACAACAGGTAGATCAACATCGCAACAAGAGAGGTTTTTATATAGGTGACTGGGTATTTCCACAGCTACAGCCATACAACAAATGTCCCTAAAGAAAGCTAAGAAGGATAACAAATTATCACCAAGGTATTATGTTCCATACAAGTTGTTGAAAAATATTTGTATTATGGCATACAAATTTGAGTTTCCTGTAGTTTCCCGAGTGCACCCAATTTTCCATGTTTCATACTCATTGGTGAAAAGATCCTAGTTCAAGCAATATTTCCGGAACATGATGACGAAGGAAAAATCATATTAGAACCTGAAGTAGTCAAAGAAACAAGAACTCGATAGCTGCAAAATTGAACAATTTCAGAGTATCTTCTTAAGTGGAAGAACTTACCCATTGAAGATTCCACATGGGAGGATGATAATTTTATACATAAGCATCTAGAACTACTCAAGCATTGAGGACAACACGTTTTTAAGGAGAGGGGCATGTGAGGTCCCTATAATACTAGTGATTCTCCCATTACTATTGTCATTGTAGCCCTTATTGTTATTGGCGTGCCCCTATTGTCCCCATATTGTTATTATTGTGCCCCATAGAAGCTCACTATTTTTATTTTTGTGCCATTATAATATTGCTGTTATGCCAACTTTGATTATATTGTGACCCCTTAGACTCCTATATATAGAAAGGAGGTTTTTTTCATTTGTATCATCCAAGAAATATTCATTTGTCTAATGTAAAGGAGGTTTCCCCCTCAAACAGGTCGATTTCTACGACGTTGATATTTCTTTTTTATATTTTTGTGAGAGGGTTTCATAACATGAGTTATACATGAACACATACCAAAAAAAGGTATTGTTGTTAAAAGATTCAAAACTGAAATCTAAAAAGCATAATTACATTCTATTATTACGACTATGGATATTGTAAATTATAAATTATGAGAATTGTATAGTTGCAACTCAATTTCAACTCTGTTTCCTTTTTGCAATATCACTTGAGCTGATGTTTAAAATATTGAATTATATATTGAAATAGTCACAATAGAGTTTTTCTTACATGAAGTCCTAAGTTATATGCTTTAACACATAATGACGGCCTAATAATTTACATTTGTAATTTTACTAAATCATAATTCAAGAATAAAATTAAATCATTTTACATGAAATTGATTGCATTTAAATTTTTCAATTAAAATTAGATATCCCATTTGTTGATTTATATTATGAAATATATGCAAAGATACTAATGTTATGGAAAGGTGGCTCAAATCATAAATATTGAACACTTATCTACAAGCCATTATTATTACATTTGTCAATATAGTTGGTTATAATATTGATATGGATTTAAACATCAATGCAAAAAATACAGAGATAACCATAAATACAGAGATGCAACTTAAATAATAATTCATTTCATTAATGTAAAATACTGAAATATGCTTACAAACAGAAATGGAAATAAATTAGCTAGGGTAATGGTAGCTTATCTCTGAGAAGAGATGTGCAAGATACATGCCTCTGAATTGTGTTACAATGAGGCTCAAATTCCTATTTATTGTTGAGAAACAATAGAAAACCCTAAACATCCAAAAACCCAACACTATGAGATGAAACGCCAAAATGTGGGCCCCGTTTTGGGTAAATTGGTACATCAACTTCCCAGGGTCGTGACTTTCGCATACGATATTGTTGGCATTATGTTTCAAGTGTTGTCCTTGATGGCAACTCACTCAGAGGTTGGTACAGGTGATGGCAACTTAATCAGAGGACAGATCTCAGTACAGCAGGACAAGAAAGAGATATACGCAGGTTTATCAAGGAGAATCCGCGTATACACGCAGGTTTGTTTCAGTAAAAGCGCGTACATGTGAAAAGTACCTTTGGTCCGTGGCAGTTAGTCCTTGGAAGTTGTGCCTATGGTTTTGGACCATGGTGTCTCGACGGACGTGTTGATCCCTAGTTTCGAGGTTGATGGTATTGGTTTGTTATGGTTTTGGACCATGGTATTGAGAGAGGCCTAAACCTATATAAGGAGAAGATCATTAGGCCAAGATTGGTGCAAAGAGTGAGCATTGGGTGTCTGACGAAGTGAGAGGATCTGGTATTGCTGGTTGTCTGTTCGGGAAGTTTGGCAAGGGTCGGATCTGACAGCGGAGGCATAAGTAATCATTTCTAGATCTGTACGCGGGTTTCCTTTGGAGAAAGTGCGTATACACGCGGTTTCGGTAAAGTGCAGTAGCGTATGCATGATAAAGTTTGATATCTCAGGTTGCTGCTGATTCTGGTGGTTGTTACAGAGTTCTGGTCTCTGGTTTGGGTTCTGTGTTCTTAATGACAGGGTTTCAGTGATTCAGTATTGGGTTGTTTAATGAATTATGATGCAAGTTTAAGTTGATGATTGTATTGCAGTAATGTTTGTTTTGTACTCTTGGATCCAGTCTGAAAATTGATGAAACGTGGTCCCTGAAGATTGTAGGGTCAGCACCTACGTACTAGTAAATGGATCAGCTAGTACAAGAGTTGAGGGGGTTGTAGCTCCCTTCCAGAAGTAGTGGAAAACGAGAGAGGGTTGTAGCCCTCTGCAGGTTGTAGCCTGCATACTGGTAAAGGACTGCACCAGTATATTGTAAAAGAAGTTCCTCATTAAAGAAGAAAGAAACGAATTGCAGCAG
>APFE031595249.1:73123-113645 GCA_000404065.3 Pinus taeda | reverse complement strand
CATTGAAGTAGCGTATATGAATCTGAGTATGAAATTGAAAAGTTTTATCTGATCTGATAATACTGATTCACCCCCCCTCTCAGTATTATTTCCAACAGATATTTGTTTCACATGCACCATAACTCATTATAAAGGTCTATCTGAGTAATACAACTTTGGGAAGAAAATCATCAGTCCATGGCCCCATGTTGCTCCCAAGATTCCGAAAAAAACATCATTTAGGGCCTCAAAATAGCTCTGGAAGTTCAGGACCTCAAAAACTGCTAGAAATAGTAAATTGTGCTACAATTAAGGAAACAAAAAACCTAAAAAACAAAGTTGTCGGTTTCCATGTGGGATAGGTGGGTGGCGACCAACATCCACTTGGATCATTGCTCCCCCCTTAGGAATCAATTGTGCCCATCGCATTGAGTTCCTCCATTTGCTGAACTTGGTCCTTGGTGAGCTATTCTGCAATCTCTGACGTGTCTAGTAATGGTGGGAAGCATGCTAGAGGGTGGTCCACATTGAACAATGATGTAAGCGAAGGAATGGGGGAATGTTGTGCTCCAAAGCATTGTTTCCTGCAGCCTTGGTACTAGTGTGAGGACCATGTCAGAGTGTTCTGAGCTTTTGATGGGTTCTGGTAAGGCGTTGTTTCTGCCAATGCAACTAGAATTTGTTGCCCACTTGAAAATTTTGTGGTACCCCTATGGGTGAGGAGAATTTTTTCCTGTCTACTTTCATGGTTGTATCCATCTAATGTTGTTGCTGCATGGAGGAACACTTCGCAGGGGTCATGGATGTGGCGATGATCTTCCCCTTACATTGGGAGCAAACCAAACAGAAAATGAATTACCTAGTCTGGGGCATGAGCTTGTTGCCTTTCTTAGCAATGATCACAGAGGTGGTGGTAGGTCAGGCTAACTCCGGTATCCTGTATAATGAATTACCCAAAGTATTAATAATGGTGCAAGGCCTTGAATCATACATAGACTATCGCCTCCACAAGTATGGTTGTCCTAATAGTACATCGTAAACATCAAGAGGTGCAACATCACACAATACCTCATATGTTAAGGGCTGCATGTTCTAGGGAAGGCGATACTGCTAGCAAACTTAGAGATCTCATCCTTAGTGAAGCCACCTGATACTACATGGCTACAGGTGTGGTTTAGTCGGCAGGCCCAACTGCTTCATGACCTCTACTGAAATGAGGTTCTTTGCACATCCACTTTCGACAATGAGTTGTAGCGGCAAATCCTCCACCCACATCTATGAGTGGAAAAGCCGTTCCACCTCCTCTGGATATTTGGGCTCATTATTCTAGATCTTGGTAGTGGCAACAGTCAGGCCAGGCTCCACATCAATAATCTGCTTCCCTTTTCCATTCCCCTTATCAGGTTCTGACTCAGGGTCAGAAGACGCATCTGATTCTGAAGCCTTCAACTTCACTACCAATGGCTGCTTGGTCTGACACTCACTTGTGTTGTGAGTGGGTCTCTTATGGAACTCACACCACTTTCTCGTGTCCTTCTTCGACTTTGTGGTGTTGTTCTTTTGTTGTGACTTCAACGGGTTGCCTTGGGTTACCCTATCTTGGCTTTTTCCTTGGTTCTACGATTTGGGGAAACCTTTTCCTTGCTTCAGATTTGCAGATCCAAAGTCTCGCTTCTTCTATTTAAACATCTGCTCAATTTTGAGAACGTATTGGTATGTTGTGCTGAGAGAGGAGATGTTTAGGAACTCCATCTCTTCCAAGATGTATCTATGTAGGCAGTCAAGGTATTTGAGTACCAAATGTATCTTAGAATCCTTAATACCCCACTGTGTGTGAAGGGTATGAAGAATGTTGGTGAACTGTGGCACATCCTGGTCCCTTCCCTGGCGCAACATGGTCCACTTTATGTATTTATCCTCATAGCTTTTGACAGGGTAGTACTACTCCTTGATGGCATCCAAGAATGAATTCCAAGTGGGCGCAACTAAAAATAGTGAGTCCATGCTTTCGTCCTTTTGCTCGTAGTAGGTTTCCCAATAGTCCTTGGGGCGGGGGGCTCCTTTCAGAAGAGTGAAAATAATCTTTTCCCAACTAGAAAATCATGAAAAGAGAAATAACCCTCTAGTAAATTTAACCATTTGTCTATAGCCTCTACATCTATTTGATCCTCGAGGATGGGGATTTCAAAATTAATCTGTACCTTAGAGGGTGTGGCTTTCCTAGAGTAGCTATTGGAAATTGATGCATTGCCTCTGGGTAGCCACTGAAGGATCTGGGCAAAGATGTCCATCATCACTTACCTTTTGTGCTTGAGGGATTCTTCGAGTAAGATTTTGGTAGGATCTTCTTTCCCCTTGTCTTTCTTTTAATCTACCATGTTGGGTGTGGAGCTTGATTATCTTCCGTATTCAAAGGTTTCAGCCAGATGTATACCCTAGGAATATATTGTAACACCCCTCCACTACAGGAGGGGGGGGGGGGTTGACCGGGGGGACTTGTCCCCACCGCATGGGCTTTGGGGTGGCTGATACCCCCTTGTTGGGTGTTCGGGGGCTAGTAGTCCCCCGGCGGGGTTTGGGGGTAGTGCCCCTGAAGTTAAAAATAGATGTAAAATTCCCTTTTAAAAGTCGAGTAATTTCTAGTCAATTTGGGCCATTCATTAGGCGGATGATCTGACGGTAAAATTTATGTTTAATTCAGGGTTGTTTTCCCTAGAAGGTAACCCCTCGCTATATATGAGGGAATTGTATTGCTTCTATATAGATCTATATTCTCAGTGAGGAAGAGAGAGGAGATTGACAGCAAAGAGGGAGTTACAACAAATATGTTGTAGGTTGTATCTCTTCAGTTTGTCGGATAATATAATAAAAGAAGGACTAGCTATTTCTTTGTGGACGTAGCCCAAATTGTGTGAACCGCGTATATCTCTTTCTCTCTTCTTTTATGTGTTTTTTGTGTTTATATTTCTGCAATATTTTATGTGTTCCTTTGTTCTGTAATATATAATTTTCTAACATGCTATGAGAGGCCGTCGGGATTTGTGAGGTTGGCCTTGCTAAGGTTCGATCAGTTCAAGCTGTAACTCCTTATATACTGACCTCGTTGGGGACATGAAAAGAAAAATAGATAAAAGGTAGATAACTCTAATACTACTGATCTAGATTTAAACAGGAACGAAACAAAATATAGAGATAACCATAAATACAGAGATGCAACGGAAATAATACTTCATTTTATTAATGTAAAGTACTGAAATATTCTTACAAACATAGATGAAAATAGACCAGCTAAGGCGATAATAGCTTATCTTTGAGAAGAGATGTGGTAGCTACATTCCTCGGAACTGTGTTACGATGAGCATTGAAGGCATATTTATTGTTTAGAATCATTCGAAAACCCTAGAAATCCAAAACCTAACCCTACGAGATGAAACGCCAAACTGTGGGCCCCATTTTGGGTAAATTGGTACATCAAATTCCCAAGGTCGTAGCTTTGGCATATGATCTCCATTTAACCCACACCATAGCTCGTTAGAAAGAAATCTCTGAGTATTACAACTTTGTGAAGAGAAATATCGCTCCATGGACCCATTTTATTCCCATATTTCCCAAAAAAAAGTCATTTAGGGCCTCAAAATGGCTCCATAAGTTAAGGACCCAAAAAACTGCTAAAAATAGTAAATTATGCTACCAATTAAGGAAACTAAAAAATTAAAAGAGAGAGTTATGGCTGTCAACATGGGATAGGTCGGTGGGCACCAATATCCACCTAGATAAAATACAATGATGTATTATTTTCATTCCATAATGGAATTTCAAATTTATTTAGGAACTACAAACTCTGATGTTTCACAGCTACTAGTAACATTAATCTTATTATAGGAAGTGTATGAGTACTTCAACATAAATAATTATCTTGCCATTATGCAATCCAAATTTTTTTAGTTAACAAGGATGAGTGGGATTTATTTCTAAAATATTCCCGTGGTATGCAGTAAGAAACCGAGCAAAAGTTTAGAAAAGGTACAAATAGGTTATCTGTTTTAAGTAAATCTTTAATGGAGATTCAAAAATTTCTTCTACATGTGTACTTTCATAATAAATGAAACAAAAGATATTGAAACTATAGATTCTATTTTCTTCCACTTATTTGCATTACATTTTCATGGACTAGCTATGCAAGTTAGTGAATATTTTGTCAAAGGGTCCATTTGGCATGTTGCTAGTTGTGTGGCAATTCACATCTACATTTATCTAGGCTTGTAAATAAATATTGGTGGTAGTACCAATCCATTTTCTCTTCTAATTTTTTTAATTATTCCTTTTTTTTCAAGAATTATTCATTGAGGAAGAGGATGTACTTACACTTATGGTTCACCTATTGTTTAATTTCAATGATTGTTGGGTTCCCTTCAATTGGGTAGTGAGGGAAAGGAAGGCATCAATATGCCCCCCAAATCCTAAGGGAGGTGTATCTTGATTCACCATGTGTTCCCAATGAACTAAATATAGATTCAATGATGCAATAATCTCTTGTGGGTGAATTAAAGAAAAGAGAACAAATGTAGAGGATGACTCATAGACTTGTTTCAAATATACAAGAGTTTCGTGCCTAAAGAAGAAGATACATCAACCCAATAAGTCACTTGATGTGTTATTTCCTCTTTGAGAATAAAGATGAAATATATCATATGCTGGTTAGAATGAAGAGCCCATATTTTGTAGACCTTTCCCAATCCCAAAGAGAGAAATTTATGGGCACTCCCAACTAGTTTTTGGGGATATTAATCTCTTCCACTAAAATAGACAAGGATGAGCCAACCCACCAAATTGAGAACCTATAATAATTCAATGCTTATTTTATCAAGAGGATAAGAATTGCACCTTCACAACCAACAGGTTGAGAGTCAACCCACTAAGCACAAACATATCAACAGAAAGATTGAAATGTAACAAGACAAACAAACAGCAGAGAAATCATGGTAAAAGTTCAACATTCAGGTCTATTTATTTTGATTTTCTGTATTGTGAAAACTTTGATATTATTTACACCTTCACCACTCATATGTTTTTTTCTGAATGCATCATCTAGGCAAGCTCAATCCCTTTCTTTAAGATATATTTTATTCCTCCTCATCTATATTATGATTAGTACAAACACATTTAGAATAGAGGCCAAGGCACAATAGAGGCCATGATGCATTTTTGACACCACCATCTAAATGTGATATTGATTAGGAGAGAGATGGAGAAAATTGAAACACAAAGAGGCAACAATGTATATTTTATGGCAATGTGATCCTTGTTCTTGTTTCCAAATTTCCCTTCGGGAAGGCATGCTCCAAAGTGGATGATAATGTTCTTCACATGATAAATCACCATCACGTTGAGTCATTCATTTCCCCTTTTCCTCCTTCTAGCTCACATGTATTATTATATTTCAATTCATCCTCATTTTTCCCTCTCAAGGTATGCAAGTAAGATCTACAAGATAATTCCTTCAAGAAGGCTCTAATTTTGTAACTAAGGAGGGATATGTGATTTTTCGTCAGATTATAACATAAATAAGCACTTAACAAGCAGGACTCAATATAACTTATATTATGATTTATAACTCTGCAGGGTCCTCGATTATAACATAACATTTATGACTTATACTGATTTTGATTTGCGATCATGGGCTGGACTCGAAAGCATAATAACTATAATATATATATATATATATATATATATATATATATATATATACATATAATATATACTATATATATATACATATATATATATACATATATATATATACATATAATATATATGTATCTATAATATATATATTATATATATATATATATATATATGTATCTATATATATATATATATATATATATATAATATATATATTATATATATATATATATATATATATATATATATAATAAGGAAGCGGTGATGCGATGAGCGATGGGTTGGACCCGATATGATATATATTACGTTTTATAACTCGATTATGTCCGTCATGCCACAGTTTAATAAACGATTAGGTTGATATGACGTTTGATAGTGCCAATTGTGATTTATGATTTGTGATCATGGGATGGACTCGAAAGCATATTATAATATATATATATAATATATATATATATATATTATAATATATATGGAAAGTGTGATGCGATGACCGATGGGTTGGACCCAATATGATATATATTACGTTTTATAGCTCAGTTATGTCCGTCATGCCACAGTTTATAAACAATTGGGTTGATATAACATTTGATAGTGCCAATGGTGATTTATGATGAAAACTCAATGGAATATTACATTTTAGATCTGATGGAGTTACTAAATCAGGTTAATTCCTTTTCAGTTCTAGTGGTTTATGTTAATTCCGTTATATGAAAGGAAAATCACTATTAAGGTTGAATATGAAGAAAAGGAAATTGGTTTGGTTTTTTGGTGTTTTGGCCAATTAAAATGTATTTGCTACATCCATAAGCTCATGTTTATACAAATATAACATAGTGCATTATGATTATAATGGATTAAGACATATATAGAAGAACTCGACAAGAGATTAATAGAGCAAGCCAACAATTATTATCCTCTTCTAAATCCGATTGTGTTATATTATTTTATGTTCTTTGAGGTATCTTCAAACCTCTATGAAATTATGTAATAATTTTTAATTCAGATAGTTAGGGAAATAGTTTAGTAATTTGACAGTTTCACAATTGTTTCACAAATGTATAAAAAAAGGAAAATTTACTAAGAAAGGGGTTCAAATTTTTAATAACTGAGAGAGTAGGCCACTGTATTCTCCATATCATTATTGATTAATGAAAGAATCAGAAGTTTCCATGAGTTGTTGCATATCATTTTGTAAGCTTCTTTGTCATGTGTCATGTTATGTTTTCTTCTTTTCAAGAAGAGTAATGAAGCAAGAGGCCTTTATTTGCTTATGTAGATAATGTTAAAATTCCTTAAAAGAAAACTCCTAAACTTGAAGCCCTCACTTTCTTTCTAAATTATAGATGATATTCTCTATGATATACCAACATATTGTCTATGATTTAGTCCTCATTATCATAATTCCTCTAAGTTACAGATAGTATTTTTTGTGAAAGGTCAACATATTATCTTTAACTTCTCCTTCAAACTTTCTTCATCCATCATTTATATCTAGCAACAAATGGCATTCTGAGATGCTCTTCTCATACATGTATTAATAGTTAAAGACCAAGTTATCTAGGTATTTCATTTGAGAATACAACAAACAATAAGCGAAAGTAAACAAATATTTATTAAACAAATTAAAGTAAAACTAAAAGATTGACATGGTATTGCCATGAGTCTACTAAAATGGTTATATGTTCCAGCTTCCCTACTAGTTTTATAGTAGACCGATCTGCCAATTCTAGGACAGTGGGAGTTGTTTAAGTCTCCGTGAATCCAGGTCAATGATAGTTGCAAAGGTCATAATGTTAATTATTGCCCCCAAATCTACCAGTGCTTTTGGGATATCAATCCCACTAATTTTTACAATCAGAATTGGGTTACCTGGATCCCTGTATTTAGCAGGTATAAGCTTGCCCATCATTATGTCTGATAATTTTCCCATAACGCGAATAGTGAGTGGATCCTTTGGTTTTCTATGAGGTTTCTTAGAGAAATACTCTTTAATTGTTTTGGCATAAATAGATACGTCCTTCATAGCCTAAAGTAACAAGATTTTGACAAATAAATTCTTTAGCACCCCTAAAAGGTTGGATTCAGGATGGGGACTTGGTTTTCTACCTAATAATCTCTAAGGAAAAGGTGGAATGGTCCGAAATCCTCTATAAAAATAGTTTGTGAAGGGGTTCATTGTTTCATAAGAATTTTTATTGACTCATCCCCAGTTGTTCTAGTAGAATCTCTAGGTTTTGCTTCCTAGACTTCATCATTTGTATGTTCAACAATTATTGGTGAAGTCTCAGGATTCACCACTCCATCAGACTGGAGATTAGATTTGTTACATTTCACGTTGGAAATAATATATGCAAGGAGGTTGAGTTTCTCAAACCACTGATCCTCTTGATTGTTTCAATTTGGATTGGATTGAACATGTAGTTGCAGATGAAGAGGAGGTTTACCAAAGGACGCATTAGAAGGTAGTTGTAGTTGCTATTGTGGCATAGGTTGGGAGAATTTTCTTGAAGGTGGAGGAGAAGTTTCACACCAATTATGGGACCATGAAGGCTTTGTACTAGATTAAGGGTACCATGGTTTCCAAGGCATTGGATATTGATAAGACTACGACCATAAAGGTGAAAAGGGTACAGACTAAGGCCCAAAATTCAGATTATTAAAATACTGAGAAGCTTCGTGAGACATACCTTGATTTGTGTTTTATGGTTGTGGTTACCATGGTTTCTTTGATCCCATAAAATACAGTTGATCCATTTCTTCATTTGTTCCATGAAAGACTGCTTGTAGCCCAAGGAAAAATGGAGATGTGCTAGTGGAATGACTATGTTCACATATCACGCAAGTCTTGATGAAATTCAATGGGTACTCCTTTAGTGAATGATTCTTCCTTCATTGAGTATAGAAAATGGGCATAGCCTTCTATGCTTCTATTTCACTTCTAACATGTCTAGCTGTGATGAAAGTGTGCTCAAGATATCCATTCCCAAATTGTTGAGAAAGCTCCCAATCGCTACTTTTGTAACTCCATTGATGGATGCCTTGAGAGTTCAGATCCCCTTCTTATGCGTCACATCCCCTCGTGGACACTTGTTGCATAATTCACAGATGGCATCAAATTACTCTTGTGATATGTCTCCTTTCCCTACCACATTCAATAGTTCTAAAGATTCCCCCCTCTATTCTCATAGAAAGATTATTTTCAAAATATTCATATCCAAATGACGATGGCTAGATCTCTACAAACTATATTGAAAACAATGCACAAAGTCCTGCATGTTCTCAACCTCTTTCTACATAATATTAAAGATTTGTTTCTTCACATCTTGGGATTTGCAATAGTCTTGATATTTCTCAACGAAAATTGTCTTCATATCGTCCCACGTAGCAATATATTTTCCCCCTAAACCCCTAAACCATCTCAACGGCGTGCCCTTCAATGTAGCGGGGAATATCCTCAATTTCTAAGAATCAGAAATATAATCATACCCCCAACAAACAACGTTGAATTCAAAAAGGAATTTGTCTAGATCCTCATAAGAAATACCATGGAAATTAGGTAATGTTGTTTCATAGGTGCATCACCTATGATATATCCAATTGGAAATTTGATCGAAGAGGTTGCAGGATGCATGAATATCTACCAATACCCACTTGGAATCTCAATATGTTATAGCTCTATTTGTTCCGTAATAGGTGCTTGATGTTGTTTAACAATGCTCCCTTGATCAAATGTTGCAGATATTTCTCTCAAATCTTCTTCCTCTGAACTTGTAATATGTGGTTCCTCAAATCCTCTACTTCTTACTTCTTCCCTGAATTGCACTTCTATTATTGGGAAAGGTTCTGGTTGTGCAATTGATTTCCTTCTAGATCCTGTATGAGATCTAACCCTAGTAGTAGCTTGTGATTATGCTCCTGAATCAGCTCTTGAAACGATCTCACATATGTAGGTATTTCTACCTAGATCTGTCCCCCTTCTTTCTCAGGTGTCTTCCTTTACCCCTTTTATTTTCGCCTTTGTTCATACAATCAAGAAATAAAAGGAAAACATTCAAGAAAATATATACCTGAGGACCTAGATAAGAGTACAAAATTTCTTCCCTGGCATGAGAGAGTGGCCTGTAAAAAGAAAGCAAAGAAACAAAATAAACCAATCACAAAATTAAGGTCAGGATCTGAAACATGGTGACATAAAAACTTCCCTTCCTAGGATGAGAGAGTGGTTCCTATGAAAAAGAAAATATGATATTCAAAGAAACAAGAAAGATCTAATGCTCAGGACCCGGTGTAGGGTGAAAAATTCGCTTGCTAGGATGAGAGATCAGCCCTATGATCAATACGGATCATACTATCATGCCCTCAATAACCTCCTCTACAATGGCACCAAAATGTTGGTGTTCAAATATGAATCATGTATTTCACCCAATTACACATTAATTATCATCCCAAGGCTCTACGAGTTATTTGAAGGCTATCATGCAAAGTATGTGAAAGCCATTGTTTCCCTACCCAACACTGAATGTTCAACTATAAACTTAACACTGTGTAACAACATGAGATAACTATAACAACAAATAAGAGTAACCACAATAATGGTTGTCACAACAAAAAGAGTAACTTCAAGGTAGACTCATAAGATCACGTTGATAATCATTCACGTCGATAAATAAATTAGGTGACCTAAACCTATGCACACACCTATCCAACAACACCTGGTAAGGAGAGTGGGCCCAAGTCATTGATCAGGGTTCTTGTGAGATCAAGAAGTCATGAAATGGTTAGAATATCAAAATTTCATTAATGAAAAGGATAATACATGTAAGATTTTACATACTCAAAGTTAATGTAATTCCTTGCAATCTTAACGACTGACATCCACAACCCATAACTCTAATTATACAATTACACTAATAGCTCCTAGAATTACGACAAATGTCTACCTACAATTATATCATTGTTTCTTAAGAGAAACAAAATATAAAGATAGCACTGCATTGATTAAAATATTGATCCACCGTTGCAGCTAATGTCTTAATATGATGCTGCTAGCTGGATGGTCACCATTGGAGAACCATGGTCTTCATCATACTTCCTCCAAATCTGCAATAATAATTGAATTAACAAGACACTTAGGAAAAAATCCCATATGACTATGATTCATTTATTAATGATTCATAATTCCATGACAAGAGGTATACCTATGAGGTTTAGAATTTAAACTGACCAACAATGGTGTAAAATCGATACAGGAAACAAGGTAAAAAGGTGGGTAAAAACATGCAAATTTATCCACAACACATTCTACACTAAAAAATGTTTCCATGTCTAATTCTAGATTGCAAGTATCATTAAATAATACACAATAATAACTAAAGTTGCAAAGGATTTCATACTTAGCCAAGGATACCAGGATCAAGTCACTAGAATACTTGGTGATCAAATTGGGATAGAATCACAAAGATGTAAAGGCAGAAAAGGAGTTGGTGAAAACAAAGGATGCTAATGTAGTAGCATTAAGGAAACAACTAAAAATTCCTACCATATAAGATCCATAGGTTAAGGAAGTTAGAGAGATGTAAATTCATAAGGGATATATATTCTGGATAGTTATTGAGTAGAAAAACTAGATCAAGGAGATGGAAGTAGAACTAGAGAAGCTGCTCCAAGAGAAAGAGAACGAAGCACAATTGTCCATTGTTTCACTTACAACAAATCCAAATCTTAGCAACGACAACCCCAAAAGAATCTACATCAACTCTAGCCCTAGCACAAATATCAAATTCTACAAGTGAACTTGTTAAAGCCATGGACGATCTTTCCATTTAGGAATAGGAAATTGTTAATTTAAGAGGCGAGTTTAAGACACTATCAGAACATAAGTAAATAATTTATCATTTTTATGTGGAATAGTTGAAGAAAAAACATGAATTAAATATTAAAATTGAGTAGTTTCATGGTGAATCATTTATGGGTGAAAATCCCCGAGCAAGAGAAAATATATGGAAAAAAATCAATGAAGCCATCACAGAAATATGGCCTTCCATACAAATTATTTTTGAGCTAAAAGAATTGATACAGAGGGCCAAGGAGCTAGTAAGGAAAATTAAAATAGACTTAAACGAGAAGCCTAGGGATGCAACAACACTTATTAAGTTCTTGAATTCCAAAAACAAAGATGAATTAGGGCATTTGGTAATTCAAGATGGGATGGAGACCATTTTAGAAGTAAGGAGGATCGACACCAAGAGGAACCTTGTGGACACTTAATCATCAGGATTGGGTGAATAACTAAAATTGATGTAAATAAATAATAGAGAATATTAATAGTCACCGAGAGATGAAATGGACAGTCTCTCCCTCATGTATATAATAAACACCAACCTACATGAAATATATGAATTGCTTTGAGGAGTTACTTCCTGGCCTGACATGGTATCGGAGCCAGCTCCATTTTTGGCATCTCCTTCTAGTCTTTTAACTCCCTTCTGTCATTTTCTTGCAGTCTATCCACTACCCCCTATGGAGTTTGTTTACTGCCCCCTCCATAATGGCTGCCCATTAAACACTGCCAGTATTTAAACGCTGGAAATATTTGACATTATTTGCTCTCTCTGTGCTCCCTAGGCTGTTCATAATTGTCCTTTCCTTTCTACGCTCTCTGGGCTCTCTTCCATAATCATTGCCTGCACCATATTCCATATTGCCTAATTGAAAACCCTTTTGGTTCATCAAATTCAATGGGAATAATGAATTTTTAACACTGAAACGACTATTGTTCCTATAACAACTACTATAGGGGAAGAGTTAAAGAAGAAAATTGGTGCTTTTTCATACATAGAGTGCCATTCAAAAATACAACAGAATATCAAATTTGTGTTTGATTCAACCATCAAGGTTGTGCTTCAACCTCCAAAGCAGAAGAAAAAAAAAAGGTAATCGTAGAAGAATTGTTAAATCTTTTGATTGGTGAATTATTGGCAAATATGTTACATATGGAATTTTGAACTTATGCATTATGGAATGGAAAATTATGTGCTGAGATGGCATACTTCAATTTGGTCTGACTTGATATTGCTGGTTGGTATTGATATTTACAGTGCTCCATACCTCAGCTTGGAGGGTTGTGAGGCGGTTCAGAAATTTTAATGGTGCCGGACCTTCACACAACAACAAC
Source organism: Pinus taeda (assembly GCA_000404065.3). Lineage (NCBI taxonomy): Eukaryota > Viridiplantae > Streptophyta > Pinopsida > Pinales > Pinaceae > Pinus > Pinus taeda. Next base: position 100,804 of record APFE031595249.1, on the reverse strand, counting down.
ACTTAAAGACCATATTTCCTCCAATTCCTTAAGTAGATCCATAGTATTTTATTGTTGAGCTCCTGCCTTGAGACTTTGGGAATTTAAAACGATTTTTAATGGCTAGCTATTCAAAGGTTTTCCATTGTATTTTTCGTTGCGTTGCCTAGTCTTCGCATTGTCTAACAGTGTGTTTTCTTCTTGTTCCAAGCTCATGTTCCTACCTATATGAATATATATACATTTTTATCTTGCACTTAAAAAAAATTCTCAGATTTTTGCAAGCCAAGATTTAAATATTTATGCTAACCATATTACATTGAATGTGTTATTTAACACTTCCATATATATACACAGTTACTCACCATATATTTACGCTACCGCCACCCATATATATTTTATACTTTAATGCTATCCAGATGAATGTGAACTGACATTTGAATTTTCCATTCCCGTCATATCATAATGATATTTTTCCCATTAGGAGTATAATTTTGTACTAGAAGTTTTTGATACAATATGAATTCAATCATGTCCATTGTGGGAATAGTTCTGACTGGAAAGGAGAACTATCCTGAGTGGTCCCAGATGATAAAACACACCCTAATTTTCAATGAGTTGTAGAAAGGAGTGTGTATTGGAGACAGAGACAAATAGCCAAAACAACCTACCTCAAACAAAGAGCTTGCCATTTGATAAACTAATAACAGCAAAGCCTATGCATTAATTGCAACATCTCTAAGTGAAGAAGTGAGTTGCCATGTTACGCCATTTTAAATTTCTTTCAAAGCCTTACAAAATCTGAAAGAACTCTATGACTCACATTCTGCACTTGAAGTTGTTCAACTCATTATTAAACTCTTCACTCTTGAATTGCAAAATAATGATCTTCTTACTCTTTCATCCGAAGTAAAGTCTACAATGCATGATATCCAAGTGACTGAGATTGATTTGAATATTCCTCTTATCACTTTTCTCAAGGAACTTTATCCTACTTACTCTAATTATCTTGAGTCATTACAAGCAAATGGAAATCTTAAAGATATTACCTTTGAATCTCTTGTGAAAATTTTTTTTGAAAGGGAGAAAGCTTTTGGAAAGAAGATAGCCCCTCAATTTGATGAAGAGGCTATGTTCCTTGCTCATAAAGAAAAACATCTTGCTCAAGATTCTTTCAGAGGAAGAGGTGGTCGAAGAGGAAGAGGAAGATATTTTAGAGGCAAGGGGGGAAGACACTCTAAAAAAGAAAAGGCAGATTTTCACTACATACACTGCAAAAGAGATGGATCACATGATGCCTCTACATGCAAGCTACCTTGGGACAAAATTGAGCAGCAAAGAAATCAACCCAAAGGTAAAACTAATGAAAAAGATAAAGGTAAAGCACCTAAATCCACTCACTATGTTGTGGCAAAATGTAATATTGGAGTAAATGAAGATTTAGTTAATGCTTCACTTGCTTCTTGGAAAAATGATTGATTGCTTGATTCAGGAGCAACTTGCCACATGATTCATAGATTTTTTTTTTTGAAGAATTTATTGACAATGTTGATGAAGCAATATACTTTGTAGACTAATCAAAATCAAGCCATCAGGGCTTGGCACAATCAGGCTTAAACTGCCTGGTCTTCTAGACTTTCTTCTGCATCATGTTCTATATCTCCCACAGCTGAAGAGAAACTTGCTTTCCTTTGTCCACATCCACCAACAAGGTCACTCAATTCATATGGTTGATGTAAAGCTTGACGTGAGAAAAGCATCTAACCACTCACTTGTCATGAGGGCAATAGAAGAAGAAAGGCTTCTCAAGCTGCAAGGTACCTCTGCTCGTGCACAACATTCCTCATACAATTCTCGTTATGAAGAAGGTACACTTCCATCAAGTTTATTATGGCATGCTAGATTTGGACATTTGAACTATGACAACCTCCACTTGTTGAAGAAAAATGGTGTTGCTTGTTTGCCTAGAATTCCTAGGAAATTTAAGCAATTTGATGCTTGCATTCTAGGAAAGCATAGCAAACAATCTTTTCATGATTCACATTCAAGAGCAAATAGAAAAATTGAACTCATTGATTCAGATTTATGTGGTCTAATGCATGTTTCTTCTTCAAATGGAAATAAATATATGATGACATTTATTGATGACTACACTAGAATGTGTTGGGTTTATTTGTTGAAGAACAAATCTGATGCTTTTCAAACATTCAAGAACTTTCATAAATGGATTGAAAATGATGCACAATCTCATATTGTGTCTATTTATATTGATAATGGAAAAGCATACACATCAAATGAATTTGAGAACTATCTTCGCCAACATGGGATCAAACATCAAGCAAATGTACCTTATAATCCCCAGCATAATGGTGTAGCTGAACGAATGAATACGACAATCTTAAATATGGTACGCTCCATGCTCTTCTTCAAAAATGTAAAAGTAATGTTTTTAGATGTTCTATGTGCTACATATCCAAAGAACATATCTCCATCTAATTCTATTAGGAATAAGACTCCATATGAAATGTGGTATGGGAATTTTCCTTTGGTAAACCATCTCAGGGTCTTTGGTTCCACCTGCTATGCCTTGATACCAAAGGTACATAGAAACAAACTTGGTGCAAGAAGTCGTAAGTGTATCTTCGTGGGGTATTCAAGAACCTCCAAAGCATACCATCTTTATGATGAAGTCAATAAAATGTTTGTTGTATCTAGAGAAGTAATTTTTCTTGAATCATCTAAAATTGAAAATGTTGTTGAGCGGAAACTTGATCGCTTAGATAGATTCGCAAATGCAAAATCATTTCAAGAATTTGATAATCCGATTCAACATCTTGAAGGGGGGATTCCTATACTAGATCAACATTTGGAATCTTCTTCTGAAGAACTCTCTCTCCCTGCATGAAACTCCAACAATGGATGATACTTTAAGTGATGTGATTGATAGAATTGGGAGCCTCAATCTTGATTCAATCCCAACTCAATCAACAGAGCAGCCTGGAGCATCTGCGAAAGGTCCCCCAAAGTGGTTGATAAAGACACTTGAAAGTGTTCATCCTGATGAGGTTGGAAAGACAAGAACTAGAAATTCAGACTGGAAAAATGGAGGTGATGTAGATGACTCTAATTCACCTATTGATATGGATGTTTCTTATGATTGTGAATTGAACTTGTCTACAAATTTTGAACCAACTTCCTTAAAAGAAGTTGCTTCTCATGATGAGTGGAAAGAAATGATGAAAAATAAGTATGATGCCCTCATAAGGAATGGAACTTGGAAGCTGGTTGATCCTCCATTAGGAACCAAACCAATTCACTACAAGCGCGTCTACAAGAACAAGTATAAAGTTGATGGCTCACTTGACAAGCACAAAACCAGGCTTGTGGCAAAAGGTTTTGTATAGAAGGAAAGGATCGATTATGAGGAGACTTTTTCCCCCACAACAAAATGGGCTACCATCCGGACACTCTTTGCCCTAACAACTTAGAATGGTTGGAAATTCCATCAAATGGATGTAAAGACTTATTTCTTGAATGGATATATAAAAGAGAATGTTTTTATGTCCCAGCCTCAAGGATTTACTATGAAAGGACATGAACAAAAACCATGCAGTCTTGTGAAATCCTTGTATGGCCTCAAAACATGCACCTCAAACATGCACCGCGAACCTGGTATGAAAAATTAACTAAGCATCTTATGAAACTCAATTTCAAATGTTATGATCTTAATGATGCAACTTTATTTGTCAAGATAGTTGGAAAAATAGTTGTATATCTTGTGGTATATGTAGATGATCTTTTGATGATAGGGAACAATGAAATCTACATTGCATCCATAAAGAAGGAATTGGGGAAAAGTTTTGAAATGACTAATTTGGGCTATGTTCATTTATATTCTTGGTATTGAACTAACTCAACATCCAAAGTCCATATTTATTTCTCAAAAGAAGTGCATTGGAGATTTGTTGAACAAGTTTGGCATGAGACAATTAATCCTCTTACTACTCCAATGGAACAAAACTTAAATCTCACATCTATTGAAGGAAAATAATTTGATGATGCAACAAAGCATAGACAGCTTGTAGGAAGTCTCAACTACCTAACTACTACTAGACCAGAAATTTCATTTGCTATTGGAATCCTCTCCAAGTTTATGAAAAAGCCTTGTTGGGGACATTGGTCTGCTGCAAAAAGAGTTCTAAGGTACTTGAAGGGAACTAAAGACTTTGAAATCAAGTATACACAGGTGGACAACTTCAGCTTGTTTGGATACTTTGATTCAGAGTTCGATGGAGAAAAAGAAACTGGGATATCTACTTCACGATATGCTATGAGTCTTCGATCAGGAGTTGTCTCTTGGAGATCATGCAAACAATCAATTCCAGTAGATTCCACAGCAGAAATAGAATACATGGTAGCAACTGAGGCAACAAAAGAAATTGTGTGGCTTAGGAAAATTCTTGAAGATTTGCAGGCAAAACAAGTACAATCAACTCCACTCATGATTGAAAATACCTCTGTAATAAAGTTCGCTAAGAACCCAACATTCGATGATCAAATGAATCACATAAATACTAAATATCATCTAATTTGACATCATGTTGAGGCCAAAAAAATCCATCTCTGCCATTAGTCTATGAACAAGAAAATTGCACACATCTTCACTGAAGTTCTTGGAGGAGAAAATCTTGGAAGATTTAGAACAATGCTTGGACTCACGAACATCCCTTTGGATTAGGGGGGGGGGGGGGGGGGGAAACGTTGACACCTAATCATCAGGATTGGTCGAAGAACTAAAATTGATGTAAATAGATAACAGAGTATATGAATAGTCATCGAGAGATGAAATGAATAGTATCTCCCTCATGTATATAACAAACAGCAACGTAAATGAAATATATGAATTGCTTTAAGGAGTTATTGCCTGGCCTAACAAACCTTATGCTACAACTTGACAATATGTGTTAGATTCTAGAAACCAACATACAAAGATGTCACAAGAATATGGAGGTGCCAAACAAGGATGGTCTACTAGAACTCATTGGTAGGGAAGATAAATTGATGAGCCTAACAAAGTACTAGGAAAAAATATCCACTATTACCCAAGATAAGTCAAAATTTAAAGGCATGAAGTGACACACAATAGGAAAACAAATATTGTAGGCCTTATATTTTGACCTGTTCATCAGCCATGAGCTCAGGCATTTGTTCATCATCAAACCAACTTTCCAGAAGTACACAAATGTCGATGAGGCCTATTGAAAATTAGTTATTCGATCTGTACTAAAGACAGATGGGAGAAGTTGTGTGAATTACTTGAGTAATTTTTATTTTCTATAATGTGTTCACTCTATAATTTCTGAGGTTGTTAGATAAAATACAAATGTAACCATGAAACCTCTTCGGAAGGTGGGATCTAGCCCTGCCAGCTTCGGGGAGGGATCTCTCTATAAAATTCAGATTTGCTTGCTTTTACATCTAAGGCTAGTTAAGGAGTTTAAGGTTTGATTTGTGAATTTGTTTGTAATGTATGGTTGGTTGATGTCTAGATTACGATTGGGCTATGGAGTCTGTTCCTTAAAGTATGGATCAAGCTCAGTATTTTGTGGATGGATTTCACAGGGAAAGGTAGCCAAACTAATTGGATTATTTAATTTGAAGTGAAATATAAAATAAGAAGAGAATATATTTCAATTAATTAAAGAGAAATTAAGAATTATTTTACTTAATCTCACTTGAAAACATTGAAATTATTCATTACCAGAATTAGAATGTACATCCTAACAAATTATGTCCTTTAACTTTCTATTGAATAATTTGGATTAAGAAACAAATGTGTATGGTAAACAATGAAATATAAACACATAAGCCAATATAGGCACTTCACCGACAATTTGACACAAGAATCTCGTGAAATATCTTTCAGTATTACTAATAAGTCCAGTGAGGCTTGAAAAATATACAATAAATTTCTTCCCTACAAAATCTAACCCATAATACTTAAAAGGGAGAAGTATTTATAAGTTTATTTACAAAATATCCAGTCAAAACTACTCAGGATGTATTTTAAGAATTTTTGAAAAAATTATATCTAGTTGTTAGAAAATATAAGAAAATTAAAACCACTTAGATTGGTAGCCCTAGATTTGTGGAACTTTTGAATATCTGACCCTTGAACTTCTATTGTGATGTTGGTCCTATGTTGAAAATAAAATCATCTTTCTACTCCAGTAACACACACAATTTATCCCAATGTTGTTCACTTGGAATATACATCTTAAGTATTTTTATGTAGACCTTGCCCACTTCAGTGTATTTTGCAAAATTTGGCTTGGAAATAAAAATATATCAATTTCGTGTTGGATGACTAAATCATGTTCCAGTGCGTTTAGAAATGTTTTTTCTGTTATGTTATACTTTACTGCTGTAAACTAGTATTGTCTTTGGTAATGGTCATCAATTTCTGGTTGTAATAGGGCCATGTATTGAGCTTGTGATCTATCACTAGTAAGTTGGGAAGTCTTGTTTTCTAGAGGACTTCCAATTTTTTGAAGAACCTTTGTACACCAATGTTGAGAACCAGACATTTTTCTCCAATTTTTTGAAGAACCTTTGTACACCAATGTTGAGAATTAGAAATTTTTCTCCAATTTTTTGATTAATTTTCTCTTGGTTAACACCTTTTTTACCTCTAGTATAGTCTCAATCATATCCTCAATTTCTAGTTCCTCTAGCTCTTGCTTGACTTTGGAATTAAGGAATTTATGAGCTTTGCAGCTTCACTTAATCTATCATGCAAATCCTCTTTTATTTTTTCAATATTTTCCCTATATTTCTCAATTAATTGCTTCTACTAAAATATGATTTGTATGGATGGCTAGATATCTATGACGCCTTCATTTATATTTTTATAAATGTTCTCCTTAACCTGGGTCAAGGTATTACCCATGGAAGTCTCCTTCTCTATTTGTTGCATTCTTTGGGTAAGTCTCTGGGATTTATGCACTGATGTTAGGAGAGAGTTTTCATATCTAGTTTGTTGTTCTTGTAGGGTATTTACATCCTCCCACATCATTTTCATTTCTTCTCCTTGTATTGACATATTTTCCATTAAGTGGACCAATTTGATAGAATCATCTAAAGTTGATGCAAGGGGTGCTATAGAGTTGGATACACTTACTATTGTAGCTGATGTAGAAATGCTTGTTTTAATTATTGATGCAAGAGGCATTGTATCAAGAGGTACAAGACCAAGCTGAGAATTCTACTATTTATCTTTCATGAGTTTGTCCATCGCTACCTCCATTTCCTTTATCTGAGAATAATTTTCCATGATGAGCATGAGAATATTTTCTTTCTAACTTTCACCTTCTCCCATGTCCTTAGCATGAGGATCTTCCGTCGATGGAAATTTTAATTGCTTTATGAGAGAATTTATGTTAGCATTCTTCTTTCTGATGATTTTCTCTACTGCATTTATGTTATTTGGATCATACCCTATTTTCATTACTAGAACTTCAAAGGATTTTATCCTACTATCGTTAGCCGAAAAGGAAAAATTTTCAAGTTTTAGCTGAGGTTGAATATTATTTAGAGATACCTAAAATTCGGAAGCAGTCATTGCATTATGTGTGAATATGGAGTAAACCATCTCTCCAATTTTCTTCTGCTTGTCCTTCTGGTCCAAAGCATGGTGATCCTTTGCTTCAAACTCAAATTTCGTTTGGTTATAATTTGTTGTGATTGAGGGTGGGGGACCTGTGCTTAGACGAATTCCATTTGCATTCTTCGTTTTTCTGTGTCAAATACTGACATAATCCTATGTTGAGTGGTGGATGTTTATTTCCAAAACTGTGTCTAGGTGTTTTGGTTGAGGGGTTCATTTCTTTTCTTGATCTCTTTATACTTTTGAAAAATGTTTAACGATTTTTTCCTATGGATAATTTATAATGTTGGAGTTTTTTCTTGATTGGCTTGTGAAAATGAAGAAGATGGGGTCCCTATAGATATATCCTCTAAATGTGATGGAAACAGTGGACCTTTCAGAACTATTGTAGATGGTCATTGTCCTTCTTCTTATTCTAACAACCATGTTGTAGGATTGTTCTTCATTTTCTTTGTATATATTTTAAACTCCTTTGCTGAGACCTCTGACTGAATGTGAGTCTTCTTCTATTGGTATTTTTGCTACATTTGCATGACGAGAAGGAGTATGTGAAGCGGTTCTCTTTAGAAGTTGTTCCTCTACCTCTTGTAAAGTGTCTTTTTCCCACTTAGCCTGGTTCATATAGTTTTCAATTTCTAGTATTTTGCTTCACCGTAAGCTTTGAAATTATCTGAAATGGGTCATATGACTAGGTAAAACTTAAGGGAAATTTCATCTGTTTTAGAATCACCTCTACTTCCTGCCCTACTATCCTACTATTGTAGATAAAAGGTCCAACATATGTTCTGATCTTGAATTTTGATTTCTTTTCGGATGAAACAAAATAAACCTCATTAGAGTGGATCATTTTCCTGATGTACCCCAAGGAAAAAATCCTCATTGGAATATATATCAGTAGCTTATAATGTGGCATTTCACACCCATATACTCTAATTTCAATGTAGTTTTGGCACAAGTATTAGTCACCTCTCTTTACTTGTTCACTGAGATGTAAGCTTTTTTGGATTTCTTGACTAACTGTAAGTTATGTATGACCGGTTAGCAAGCAAGTAGTTAGATGCACACACTGATCTCTGAAGTCCTTGAAATTATATTCCTCCAAATTTCTTCTTAGAATGGTGTCCAAAATATAACTGAGTGTGCCCCCCTGCTCATTGAGTTTCTACATTGCAAATGGGAATTTGTTTTCTTGGAAGAATAAAAATATGTACATTAAAACAAAACCACCTCTGAACATTCCTTATGTTTGGAGCTAAAGAAATTGTCCATGGACCTTATCAATAAGAAATTGGCTAAAATCAAACATAACTGATCATTTTTCTTCAGTGGAAAATATGGACATAAAACCTAAGATAGGCTCATCTACCCATTGATCAAAATAATAACCTAATAAATATGAAATCATTGATATGATTTGCTTGCCTCTTTCTAGAAATATTGAAGAAGGATAGGGAGTGTTTTTCTTAGCTAACTGTGCATCCTTAGTGAGGAAAATCTCAAAAATCCTAGCCCTTTGGGGAAAATTTATCTTTTGGTACAGTTCATTTAGGGCTTCTATTGAAAAAGGAGTGGATGCACTATTTAGAGGAATTTGCATCATCTGTTGGATGGATTGAGGGGTAATTGTAAATAAAACATCACCAGTGGGGGATATTATGGCTCTCTTATTAGGTATATAGTTGGTATTCATTTGAGATTAAATTCAGGAAAATAACGTGTTTCGAGAAACATGGAGACGGGTAAATTTTATTCCTAGAGGCAAATCTCATCACTTTGGTTAAGGTGAAGATCTTTGAGCTAATTATGCAACTTGAAAAAATCAAATTTGAATTTGGTTATGAGATCTTATAATATTTGTCAACTAGAGGAATGTGATGTCGGTCAACGGGTGGAGGGATCATGGGGTTTTCAACACTGGTGTTAGTCTTACTTTTAGGAGCCATATTAAGAAATTTTAGGAACATAAAGATAGAAAAGTGGACAAAATTGACTGGGAAAACCTAAAAACATAAGGTTGATGATGATGGAAAAAATGATATGGAAGTTGGTAGTCCTCTACTCATATTTAGTCAAATTGGTTCGCTAATTGTCAATTTTAAGGCTTGCAAAGTTCATAGGCAGTAAGGGGAACAATGTAGTAAATTATAGTGTTCTTATACCTAGGAATGCGTTCATTGTAGGCGTGGGGATGTTAGAAGTATTAATGGTAGTTTAGGAGTGGGAAATAAATGTTTTAATAGATAGGGTATAGGGGGACAAGTGTCATGGAGGGAGTGGTAGAATGGGCATGAGAAAGTTGGCAGGTTTGAACGGTGGTGAGGGCATTTTTTAGGGGGTGTGAGTGGTGTGAAGAAGTGGGAGGGTGACATGTAGGCATGGGGCTAGAGGGGAAAACCACCTTTTCGAACCTCCCATCCGCCGATAAAGATAGGCAAGGCAGGGGGGCTGAAAGGCCTTGAGCACAATTGATATGGTTGCAGGCAATGATTCATGGCTCGGTCGTGGTGGAGGTTAAAACTCAACGACAGGCATTTTTTTCACTTAAGACTTTACAACATGAGCTGCAAACTTTGGATAAAATGTATTTTGTGCCAAACCTAGCATGGTCCAAAACAAGAATTTTTTTTTTTTATTTCAACCTCTTTCCTTTCCATTTCCCCCTAAACTAAGGCTAATTTTCACTGACAAAGGGTGCATTTAGAGGTGAAGACCCTTGTTTTATTTTCTTTAAAAGGGAAAATTATCTAATATAACTCAAACCCAGTCATGCTAACTCATTGATCTAGATTAAACCGTTGGATCAAAATAATCACCTAATCCACCTAATTGTTTCTATCCAAGTTTTAAAATTTTGCCAAATTATTTTCTCTAATCTAAAAACCAAAATTGAAATTTGTTTGAACATGATTAGACTGTATGTTTCAAACAAGTAATGGTGATTGTGGCATTTCTAAACAAGTTTCATACAACATCCTAATCTTTTTAAGAAGACAAACTATTTCATTTCATTGGCATTTGAATTTGCATCACTTTCACACTTTATTTTTCTATGGGGTCCTTTTATCATTCATTTTTTATTCTATTTTTTCTTTCCTTCTTTTCTTTTTATTTTCCATATACCCTCTTTTCATTTTTAATTTATTTATATTTTTTTTGTAAATCATATGCAATACGAAATATTATTTACAATTGGATATACTGAAAGAAAATATTCAATCATCATTTGATCCTATGAATCATAGGACCCTAACACTGGCTCCAGCTAGGGATGGAACCCTCCTAGTGAGGTGTCGAGAATTGCTGACTATTAGCTTTGAATCCTCTTCTTCAGTTTTTTATTACATCTGATTGTTGTTGTTGTTGTAGTGGTGATGGAAAACATGGTCCACAAGCCAGCTCTATTCCACTCACGTCCTTTAGAAAAAGGGCATTATTTCCCATGTAAGCATGTATTAGGTAAGGTCCCATCCATAAATTATCAAATTTTCCATGCTTACCTTTTTCTTCCCTACTTGAATCCCATTTGAAAATATGGTTCCCTAACTAAAAATCACTTTCTCTTAGTTCTTTTGTCATAAATCTTCTTGGTATTTTCCTAGACCAATTCAGTTCTATTCTGAATTTCTTCTCTTGATTTTTGTAGTTGAATTGTTTGATTTATTCTTCTTTCTTGTTCATTTGGTTCCACCTGCATTTCTTGCATCAATTTTCAAAAAAAATATACCTATTAAAGTTGGAGAAACAATATCAATTACATAAACTAATTGGTATGGAGACATTCCAATTGATTTATTTGTGGTAAGTTTGTCTACCCATAATCCATTTACCAACTTGTTATGCCATGATTTCTTGTTATCATGCAACAATTCTTTGATGATATTAACCATAGTTTTGTTGGAAGACTCTACTAGTCCATTTCCCTTGGGCTAATATGCCATAGAGTGTCTCAAAGTAAGTTGATATTTGTTGCAAACCTCCACCATATTCTTTGATTTGAATGTTGTTACATCATCTGTGATGATTTTCAAAGGACATCCAAATCTTGAAAGAACATTATTTTCAAAGAATTTAATGATCAATAAATTGGAGGGTTTCATAGTAGGTCTATATAGCTTCAATCAATTTTCTAAAATAATTGGTGGCTATAAGAATCCATTTATTTTGGCTGGAAGAGGAAGGATGAATTTCTCCAATGAAATCTATACCCCATTACTGAAAAGGAGTTTCAACTGATATGGACTTCAAGGGTAAAGGAAACAATTTCCTTTTACCTTTAAATATCTGGGATTGGTGACATGAGGTCACTTTCTTATGGACATCATCAAATAAGGTTGGCCAGTGAAAACTAACTCTTAGGATCTTGTTGGTAGTGGTTTTTTGTACAGGTGTCCTACACAATATCCTTCATCAAATTCCTGCATTACTTTATTTTCTTTATATTTCAACAAGAAATTTAGTAGAATTCCTCCAACATATTTCCAATACAAATTATTATGTATAATAAAAAATTTCATGGATTTGAGTTTAAGAAATATAGCTTTAGTTTTGGTCAAACCAGGAGGAGATTTTAAATGATGTAGAGAAAAATTAAGGTCTACATACGAGGAAGAGGTAGAAAAATCCTCTGCTACTTGTGGATTCACTGACTCTTTTGTTTCCTCGAGTATAACTATAAAATTTATATCCAGAGCATGTAAATTGCATTCAGCCATCAATTTATCCAACCCCTAACCTATAATGAGATTCGTAGGTTTGATTTCAATGTAGGTTTTAACCCCGTACAGTAATTACCTGCAGACAAATTCTAAAACACAAAGAATAAACAATGCGAAAGCATAACACTTAAAACACATATACATAGAGATTTCCCCTGGATCCCAAAACCGGGACTATAAGCTTGATTTTTCATTATGTTCCTTTCAATGTTATAATACATATTTATACATTCTGAAGCATTCAATACCATGGACCGAAAACCATCACGTCCAAAAAAACATGTGTGAGAATCATGCACAAAACAGTAGTTGGGTCTGCCCAACCTAACATAGGGTCCAAAACCAAAATTTTTTGGTTCGGTACCCTAGACCCCATAAAGTGGGGTTACGGGTGCCCCTCAAACCCCTTGTGACCTCCCCCCTCTAACCCCTAGTTAACTACACGGGCTAGTTGTGGAAAGAATATAGCACAACCCAAGATTCTCCCACTTGTTGTTTTATTTCCATAGAGGGGCACAAGAGAGGTTAGTCATTTATTCAGCCTTTCAATGCCCATTATTTTTCTACACCAAGAGAACTTCTTAGAGCTCATATATTTTGTTAATGCATTTGCAATATTCTTCAAAGTGTCCACCTTTACCAACAACACCTTTTTGTCTTCTATCATATCCCTCACAAAGTGATACTGAACATCAATGTGCTTTGTCCTTCAATGATATGCAGGGTTCTTTGCCAAGAAAATTGCACTTTGGTTGTCATAGTCTATCCTTATAGCTTCCTGTACTAATCCCATACTTGAACACAATCTCTACAGCCAAACTACTTCCTTTCTTGCATGAGTGGCTGCCATGTATTCTACATCTATAGTTGGTAGTGCCACTATAGATTGTTTCTTACTCATCCAACTGACTGCACCTCCAAATAGGTTAAACACATACCCACTTGTAGATATTCTCTGATCCAAATCTCTAGCCCAGTCTGTATCAACAAAGCCATGAATATCCAACACTCTACCCAATCCTGGTCTTCCTTGGTAAAACCAGCCATAATCACTAGTGCCACCTAAATAATTGAAAAACCGCTTCACGGCTGTCCAAATCTCCTTTCGTGGTTTTGACATAAACCTCCTTAATACTCCCACTGCATGTGCAATGTCTAGTCTAGTACAGACCATTACATATAGCAGGCTACTGACTACACTTGCATATGGAACACGGGACATATCCTCTTCCTCTTCTTATGTCTTGGGACACTGTTCAACAGATGACTTTAAACCTATAGGAATAGGAACCTTCACTGGTTTACTATTGTGCATATTAAACCTCTGCAGTATTGTCTCGAAATACTTCCTCTGCTTTAACCGAAACTTCGTCTTTGTCCGATCTCTTTTAATTTCCATGGTGAAAATATAGTTTGCAGCACCAAGATCATTCATGTCGAATTTGGAGGACAATTGTGTCTTCAAATCCTGGATAATTTCTTTGTCATTTCCAACTAGCAACATATCATCCACATACAAGACCAGATAAATAACATGGTCTCCAATTAATTTAAAATATACACAATGTTCTGCTTTGTCTCTGGGGAAGCCAAGTCCCTGTATAAATGTATCAAATTTCTGATACCACATCCTTGGTGACTGTTTCAACCAATACAGAGACTTCTTTAACTTACATACCATTTGTTTCTTACCCTTCATCGCAAAGGCTTCAGGTTGCTTCATGTAGATGTCCTCTTCTAGATCCCCATGAAGAAATGTTGTCTTCACATCCATCTGTTCTACCTCAAAATCATAAGTACCAGCAACAGATAAAAGTAATCTAATAGAAGTTACCTTTGCAACAGGATAAAAAATATCACCAAAATCAATTCCCGACACCTGGGAATAACCTTTTGCTACCAACCGAGCTTCGTATTTCTCCACCTTTCCTTCTGCATTAGTCTTCTTTTTGAACACCCATTTGCTGCCAATGGGTTTCCTTCCAGCTGGTAACTCCACCAGATCCCAAGCCTCATTTTTCTGTAAAGATGCCATTTCATCAACCATGGCCTCCTTCCAAAGTTTTCCATCCTATGAATCCACTGCTTGGGATCATCATCTGTAACAGACAAAGAAAAATTTGAACAGAAAGCAGATGGACTATACCTTTTTGGTTGCCTTCTTTCTCAAACTGAAATTCTCACAACTGGAGTTTGTGGCTCTTCATCTTCTGATTCATCCTCTACTATAGAGTCTGATTCTTCCTCCTTTAGCTCAAACTCTATATTATTAGGTTCCTTTGGTTGGACTTCATGTTTAATAACATGTTTCACCTCTCTGAACACCACATCTCGACTATACACAACCTTCCTTGTTAATGGGTTCCAAAGTTTATAACCCTTTAAACCATCCTTATACCCAATAAAGATGCACTTTTCAAATTTACTATCCAAATTGGTTCATTTATCCTTTGGAACATGTACATTTGCATCACATCCAAATACCCTTAGATGTGAAAGAGAGGGTTTCTTATCAATCCATACCTCTTGTGGAGTCTTATCCTCCAACCCTAATGAATGTGACCTATTGACCAGGTAACATGCAGTATCCACTGCCTCTGCCCAGAATTCATGTCCTAACCTGGCACCACTGAGCATGCCTCTTTCCCTTTCCATCAACGTCTTATTCATTATTTCCACAACTCCATTTTTCTTATGTGTATATGGAGTTGTATTTTGCCGTGCTATACCACACTTCTTATAGAATTATTCAAATTCCTTGCTGCAAAACTCTCCACCATTATCTGTCCTCAACACCTTTATCTTCTTCTCTGTCTGATTTTCCACGGGAGCCTTAAATTATTTAAACCTGTCAAAGACTTCAGATTTCTTCTTAAGGAAATATATCCATGTATTCCTTGAGAAGTCATCTATCAATGATACATAATACACAAACTTACCCAGTGATGGAACCTTCATAGGTCCAAACACATCACTATGCAGAAGCTCTAATATTTGTTTCGCCCTCTTACTACAAGAGGGGAAACCCACCCAGTTTCTCTTCCCATATACACAATTTTCACAGAAATCAAAATCTAGAGAACTATTACTCATACCTTCTACCACACCTTTACCATGAAGTATTTGAAGGCCCTTGTTTCTAATATGTCCAAGCCTTTGATGCCACAACATTGCCTTTTCTCTAGAGACCACTAGATTTTCTTCTCCACTTTTAGGAACCATAGAACTGTTGCACCCATCGATAACAGTGCTACCTTGCAGCTTGTACAGAGTTCCAATCCAAACTCCCCACATCAATACCAGTGATCCCTGAACCATTTTGTAGGTATCCTTCTCGAACACTATTTTTACACTTGCATCATCCAGCCTGCTTACAAAAATCAAATTTTTGGCTAATGGAGGAATATGTAGAACATTTGGAAGCATTCTAACCCTTCCACCTTGCAACTTCAACTTTACTTTTCCACGACCAATGATTCTAGCCTTCCTATCATCCCCCAAGAAGACATCACCACCATCATATTTCTCATACTCGCAGAACCACTCTCTATGTGGAGTGAAGTGAAAGGATGCACCTAAGTCAATCAACCATGTCTCATGATCTACATTTATACTTGAAGAAGTCAAGTACACATCCCCACCTTCATCTGAGGTGATTTTTTCCTTTCAAAAAGGAGCCTCATAAGATCCCTTTCCTTTACCAGGAGCTTTAGATTTATAGTCCCTTTTAAAGTGGCCTTCCTTTCTGCGTTTCCAATACACCACCTTTACAGGTTTTCCTGGAGATTTAGATCTCCTTCTACATTTAGATCTCCCACTCGATGACTTATTTTTGTTTCTGTTCTGGGACTGTCCTCATACAGACAAGGCATCACAATTCTGGCTCTCCATATTTTTCCATCTCATCTCCTCTCTCAGCAAGGCTGAGACTATTTCATCAAATTGCAAGCCAGTTGCATTGCCACCTATGACAATAACCAGACTATCCCACGAATCTGGTAGAGAATACAATAAATTGATGCACTTATCTTCATTTGAAATTTTAATATCAATAGATGCTAACTAAATTACCACAATATTAAATGCATTCAAATGCTCTGTCACTGAGTCTCCATCTTTCATCCTCAGATTATACAACTTTTTCTACAAGAACATTTTATTGAGCAGAGACTTAGATTGGTACAAAGTCCCTAACTTGTCCCACAGAGCCTTCGTTGTAGCTTCCCCTGACACATTTAACAATACTGAATATGAGACACACAATTGTAGTGCTCTTTGCCTTCCGATCCAACTTCTTCCATTCTTTATCAGACACTCCCGTTGGCTTAGTACCTGGATCTACTGCAATCCACTAATATTTATCCACCAACAGTTCCTCCATCTTTAGTTTCCACAAATCAAAACTGTGACCATTAAATTTCTCGATCTCTATCATTCCACTGCTTGCCATCTTCTTTTACCACTAGAATCGATCTCACAGATCTCCCACTGAACAAGGTCTACCACAGGCCTGAGGGAAACCCCTCAGCAACAAAGGTGTCCCCTTGAAGCCAAAATTTCTCTGATACCAACTGTAGGTTTTAACTCCATACAGTAATTACCTTCATAAGAATTCTAAAACATAGAAAATAAACAATGCGGGAGCATAACACTTAAATCACATATACACAGAGATTATTCCCTAGATCCAAAATCTGGGACTACCAGCTTGATTTTTCATTATGTTCCTTTCAATGTATAATACATATTTATACATGCCGAAGCATCCAATACCATGGACATAAAACCATCGGGTCCAATATCATGGACCGAAAACCATTACCTCCAAAAAAACATGTGCAAAAATCATGCACAAAACCACAGGTGGGTCTGCCCAACCTAACATAGGGTCCAAAACCAAAATTTTCAGGGGTGCTGCCCCAGACCCCACAAAGTGGAGTTATGGGTGCCCCTCAAACCCCCTGTAACCCCCCGCCCCTCTAACCCCTTGTTAGCTACGTGGGCTAGTCATGGAAATAATATAACACAACCCAACAAATTTCATATTCTAAGATAATGACCATCCATTTACCTCTTGCCATTAGGGCCATTTTGGGTCTGTATGTCTTTTGCCACAACATTTGCAACAAAAGAAATTATATGTGAATTAAGGATATAAACTCTAAAATGGTTTTTTTCTTTTACTAAAGAAAATTCTTTCTTTTCCATGATGTTGTACTTTAATGTAGCATCTCTTAAGGATTTACGATAAAAAAAAAAATAGTTATTTCATGTTCTTCATTATTTTTCTGTAAGAGAATTGCTATAATAGTTTACTCAGAAGGAAATGAGAAAATGAGAAAATATTTTATGAAATCAGGGTTGATCAACATAGGAGCTTGGGTTACGGCTTATTTTACTTTATCAAATGGTTTTTTGGCATCATTGTTCCACCTTAACTTAGTGTATTTTCTCAACATATTTGCTATATTTCTTAGAATCTCTGCTAGATTAAGAATAAATCTCCTCAAAAAAATGATTTAGCCAATGAAATATTGGACTTCCTTTACATTTATAGGGTGATTTATTTTTAAAATAGCGTCAATTCTTCTAGGGATTATTCTAATTCCCTCTCTTAAAATGATATGTCCTAGCAATTTTCCTTCGTTTAAGCCAAACAATGTTTTCTATGGGTTCAAGGAAATACCAAATATGCTACATTTCTCAAACACCCTTCTTAAGTAGACCAAGTGTTCTTCATCTATTTTTGAAAATATAGCGATATCATCAAGATATATGATTATGAACTAGCCCATTTCTTCTATAAAGGGAATGTCCATTTCTCTTTGAAAAGTGCCATCGACATTCATCATGCCAAAAATCATCTTCACATACATTAAAGTGCCCCAAGGTGTAGTAAATGATGTCTTTTATTCGTATTCGGGATGTACTAGGACTTGATTGTAACCATAAATAAAGAAATTCTACTAGATCCAACCACCTTCCGCAAAATGTGATCCATCTTAGAGAAAGGGTAGTTATCCGCCAGGGAGGATTTGTGAAGATTTTGGAAATCAATACAAAGTATAATTTCTCGAGTGTTTTTCCCAGCTGGAACTAAATTTGATACACACTTAGAATATATCAATGATACTATGATCTTGGCATCATCAACTCCTTTGACCTCCCTTTCAATTAAGGACATGAGCATTGGGTTGATCCCCCTAAGTTTCTATTTAAAAGGCTTTTGGTCTTCTTTTAAAGGAATGTGATGATGTATAATGTTGGTGTCATAAGATTTCAAATCTTCATAAATCCATCCAAACACATCTATGAATTCTTTGAGCAATTTGATGTACTTTTTATTTTCTTCTGGGGTTATGGATTTGGATAATTTAATCATCTTGTATTATTTCTCAGTTTCAATGTTACATTATTCAACTTCATGTCTAGTAGGTTCGATTTTAGGCTTTCTTTATAACCATTAAAATAAATAAAAAATCCTCTAAGGGGACTAATCCTCTAGGAAAAACATTGTCTTTCAATTGTAAAATTTATGATTCTTCTTTTTCTTGAACTATTTCTTTCAACTATAACTTAGTCACAATTTTGTGTACACTATCTTTTATGTCAGTATCTACATCTATATTAGAACACTCAAACTCATCTTTTGATTATAAAAAACATTCAATATGTTAATCATTTCCAAAGACTTGCGAGTATCTGGTAGTGTCTAGTATAGTTGGTCTATTTTTTACTTCAACAGTGTATTAGTGACTATGACGATATGGAATTTTGCAAGTATTAGGTGAAGTGGGAAGACCATCAGCTATGATGTTTTGACCTATAGGGACTATAGACAGGCTATTCTCAATGAAAGATTCAAGAAAATCCAAAACAACATTCATATACGCCCTCAACCTTGAGTGTTTGGTAGAGTATTCCCCTTTAATTTGTTTTATTATTGGTTTAGAATCTCCATGAATTGAAATTATCTTGGCTACTAGATTATTTAAAATTTGTAACCCTAAAATTAAGGCTTCATATTCAGCTATGTTATTAGTACATTGAAAGTTTAGGTTATATGAATGGCCTTCTGAGTGACAAGTTTGTGAATTTCAAACCCATATGCCTGCCCCTGATCCTTCTTTATTGATAGCCATATTAAATCTTAAATTCCATAAATGTTCATTTTGTTTATCATCTTCTATCATATATGTTTTTCATTCCTCAACATCACACGAATAAATTTATACATTGGCAATTTCTTCATGTATATTTCCATCATTGTACAAAATAAAAGAATCAATGTCTCAATGGATTGAATATAAGGGATAATTGTGGGTTTTATCATGACTAGTAACCATAAATTTCATAAGTTTTTCCTTGTATAGTCTTCTTTGCTGACAAAATGCTAGAATGGTAGCATAGGTTATATCCATTTGGAGGATCCTGTCATGCGGAAAGAGTTATATTTGCGGACAAATCTAACCTCCCTAGGAGTCTAAGACTCTCTAGTGACAAACAAACCAAACAAGAACTATCCTTCTCTAAACACACATTGATCTATGAGAATTCAAACGTTTTCGATCTTACCTTAGGTCCAACGCTTGTTGTAGCAGTCCAGCCTTGCTGATCCAGATGAGCTCCTCCTTCACTTTCAGACCTGCATACACTAACAAAGCAAACGATTACATAACATCTGAATATTCATCATAAAACAAAGCATGTTCATCACATAGACCAAGGAGTACATGAAATAATTTATTAAGAACAAATCATTGAGAAGAATGGACTCATTTGTATTAAATAATCAAAAAAGGAACCATTACAACCTGAGCCTTGGTGTTGTGCAAGCTCCTCCCAGGGTCCAGCAAGAGATTTCCTCTACTTTGACAAGCTCACCCACTCCCAATATGGCAACAAGGAAGGATAGTGATCTCTCCTCACAAGTCAACAATGGAAGTCCTAATTCCAGCAGCATTTACCCTTTAGAATGTTCAGCTTTCAACCTCCCCTCCTTTGGCCCAATGCCTGTATTTATAGTATTCTAGAAGAGGTTATTCAGTTCCAACATCAATGGGATACTCCCTCTTTTGGATGGGGTAGCTCCTCTCTTGATGGGATAAGCTCCTCTATCATAGGGATGCATGAACCATCTGGAGGCGCTCAATACACGTCAAAAACTCTTCTAGAAGGCTCTAGAAGTGACCACAAGTAACTTTTTAAAGATGAAACTCGTGCCTTTCGACATTTACAGGGGTACGCACCCAACCTTTAGCTTACAGAGCGTACAAGTACACAGGTACAGTGTATTTGGAGTGCGTACACGCAGGCAAGGTAGAGAGAACCTGCGCACCCAGAGATAAACATGTTTTTAAGTGACTTTCTCTCTTTTGAATTTTTGACATGAAGAGCAGAGGTATGGGGCTTGACAAAGAGGACAATATGGCTATTGATGGGGCCATATAACTGCAGATAGTCAAGGTGACAAAATTCAGTGTAACAGATCCCTTGGAGTTTAGCTCCACATGAGCGGGATAGTAACATACTGTATTTAGGAGGTATGTCAACAACCACTATGTCCATTACCAAGCTCTCGGTTGCTATTTGTACGAAGTTGACACATAAATCCTTAGTGAGCCCAAGGCATTTTACTTTTCTTGAATAAAAAAATAAATAGATCCTTGTATCATCTAGTGATATCTAGTCCAAATTTTTCCATGATATCCTTAAGAATGAGATTGTAAGAGGCGCTTGAGTCAAGAATTGCATCGTGTAAAATTTTATCATGAATGTGTAAAGTATTGTAACAAGCAAGTACATCTCTATCTTGGATTTTTCTATCAGCCTCAGGCCTAAACATTATTTATTGTTGATTATTAGATACATCGATTGTATCTTCATCTTCTCCTATAATTCATCCTTTCATCACTTGCGATCTATATGAATTTTTATTCATGAGTTCTCTTAGAGGAATGTATATTTTCAGTGTTTCTAATTCATGTTCTATACTGAATGATGTTTGAGTTTTGTTTAAATTGAGGGCATCTTATTTTTCAACCAAATCGTTTTGGGAAATATATTTTTGTTTGCTTGCAGAAGGACTATCAGTTTGAGTTGCTTTGACTATAGTATTAGATGTTTTCTAGGTTGGAATATATGCATACCTTTTGGCAAGAATGTCAAGATTTTTCTTGGTAGGCGTATAAGCTACCATTTTATTGGGTGTATCAGAATTATTTTTAATAGGATTGTCAACCATTTTCATACTCGTTACAATATGTTTCCTATGGACTTCCATAATTTCATTTTCAATACATTTATTTTAATTTCTTATTCCTCGAGATATACTTCATCTTGTGATAGTAAGAAAAGGTTTTGTTCCTCTTGTGTAATAAATGTAGAATCATTTTCATTTACTCCCATTAAACTTATTTGAGTATCCTTCACATCTTCATCTATTTCTCCTTCCTCATTTGTATTTTTTTCTTGAAATGGTGGTCCCACCTACTGATTTGGACCTTTTTGTTCCCTCTGTTCGATCTCGGGTGGATTTCTCCTAAAATTAGGATTTCGGATTTGAGGAGAAGTTTGGTTTTCTCTAGGAAGTTCCCTATTAGTTATACCTATCCTATCCAAAATCCTCTCGATGGTTCTAAGTAGATTATCTATTTTATAACCAGTTGGAGAGGAGGAGGAAGGTTCCTCTTTGACAGTGACCCTTCTTTCCATCATTAACATTTTTTTTTCTAATAAATTAGCCTCAACTTTAAGTGCATTAGGTTGAATTCCTTGTAAGGTAGTCGGGTCTTTCTCTCTCTTGGATGGTATGCCATATCCACATCAAATTCTTCAAGTAAATGAAGAAGGGCTAAGCCTGGTGGAGGTTTAATAGAAGGTGGAATTACATTATAAAATTTGTTAAACTTATCATAATATTCTTCCACAGTCTCATCAGGTACTATTCTCAACTTTTTTTAATTCATTTATAGCTTGAAGAGGATTGTTTTTTCCCCAAATATTTAATAAAATCTGATGAAAGGCATCAAGATCAGTGATAGTAGCTATTGTTAAATGAAATGTTTAAACCATTTTATTACATCTCCACCCAAACTTTGGGAAAAATGTCTGATATTTACGTCATTTTCATCCAAATCCTAAAGATAGAAGAAATTATTCATTTTATCAACATGTTTTTATGTAGTGATGGCACTCGTGGCATAAAATTGAGGAATTCTATCTTAGGGCATATGATGTAATTTCCCAGATAAGACCAAGGGATCGTAATGAGCAACTATGTTGGGTTGAATAATAGATGGTCTTATGGGAGGTATAGATGTAGGAGTTCTTGGGATAAATTGGGTCATTATCTGTGATACTATTGGAAAAGTAGTGGAGATTATAGAAGGGGTGGGACTGACTGATATACGATGAATATATTGAGAGGAAATAGAATATGATGCAATAGTTAGGGAAGAAAATGTCAACAAATTGCTGAATATAAGCTTGATATATAGCTTGATCAAGTATCAATACAAGATCTTGTAGCTTAACAAAGTTTTGGAGGGTTTGTTGATCAAAATCAGGTTCAACAACTTGACCTGTGGATTTATAGGGTTGGAGTAAGGATTTACCAATCACTATTTCGTCTACAAAACTTTCAAAATTAGTCCTAAATAGACTATGTTCTAATGGTAAGTCAAATTGGATATTATGTATGGTGAAAAATGTTTCTCAAAGAGAATTTTCCATAAAAAGGGAACTACTACTTCCTTGACTTTCAGCTAAACTTCCTTTCCTTATCAACTTTTCTAGACCATCTAAGATTTTGGGAGGTTCAGAATTAGGATGAGATCCACCATGAACTATTTTTGGATAATATCTTAAATGTTAGACCCACCAATCGAATATTTACATATTTTACAACCTCTGAACCTGTATTTCTAAAATTTGAATCATTAGTTTACTGAAAAAAGTTTTCTAAGCTAGGGAAACAAATATTCTAAAAATGAAATGAAAGTTTCTTCATGTCCCTAGTATGCTGGCCAAAATGTTATCACTCTATAATTTTTGAGCTTGTTAGAGAAACTACAAAGGTAACCAAAAAACCACTTTGGAAGCTAAGATCTCCCCCTACTAACTTCGGAGAGGGATCTCTCTGTAAAATTTAGATTTGTTTGTTTTTAGATCTCACACTAGTTAAAAACTTTAAGTTTTGATTTGTAAAGTAGTTTGTATTGTATGGTTCATTGATGTATATATTACCATTGGGCTATGGAGTCTCTTCATTAATGTATGGATCACATAAAGTATTTTGTAGATAGATTTCACAGGGCAAGGTATCCAAACTAATTGGATCCTTTAATTTTAAGTGAAATGAGTAAGAAGAAGAGAAAATATTTCAATTAAGTAAAGAGAAATTAAGAATTATTTTACCTAATCTGAATTGAAAACATTGAAATTATTCATATCCATAATTAGAGCGTACATCTAAACAATTTTTTTCCTTCAACTTTCTATTTAATAGTTTAGATTAAAAAACGAATGTGTACGGTAAACAAGGAAAGATAAACACATAAGACGATAGAGGGACTTCACCAACAATATGACACATGAATCCTATCAATGAGCTTTATGTATTACTGATAATTCCACTAAGGGTTGAAAAATATACAACATATTTCTTCTGTACAAAAAACACCCCATAATACTTCAAAAATAGAAGAATTTATGAGTTTAGTTACAAAATATTCTCTCTAAACTAATCAGGATGTATTTTACAAACTTCTAAAACAAATTCTATCTAGTTGTTACAAAATATAGGAAAATTAAAACTACTTATATTGGCAACCCTAGCTTTGTGGAACTGCTGAATATCTGGCCCTTGAATTTCTATTGCATTGTTGGTCCTCTGTTGAAAATAAGATCATCTTTTTACTCCAATAACTCACACAATTTATCACAATTTTGATCACTTGGAATAGACATCTTAAGTAGTTTTATGTAGACCTCATCCACTTCATTATATTTGGCAAAATTTCGCTTGGAAACAAAGATATACTTAATTTCATGCTGGATGTATAAATCATGTGCTAGTGCTTATAGAAATGCATTCCCTGTTATGTTGTCCTTTGCTGCTGTAAAATTATTATTATATTTGGTAATGGTCATCAATTTCTAACTATAATCAGGTCATGTATTGAGCTTGTCATCTATCACTAGTAAGCTGGGAAGTCCCTTTTTGTACAAGACTTCCAATTTGCTAAAGAACCTCTGTACACCAATGTTTAAAACTTGATCTTTATATTCCATCTGACTAATTAACTTTCTCTTTGTTAGCACCTTTTTTACCTCTAGTAGTGTCTCACTCATGTCCTTGATTTCTAGTTCTTCTAGCTCCTATATATTTTTGGAATTAAGGAATTTAATGAAATCTGCAGCTTCTATTGGTTTATCACCTAACTCATCTTCAATTTGTTCAATTGATTCAATAGGTCTCTCAATTAATTCCTTCTTCTCAAATATGATCTATATGGATGGCCAGATTTATACCATGGCTTCATTTATCATTTTCCAAATGTTCTCCTGCACCCGGGTCAGGTTATTACCCATGGCAATCCCCTTCTCTATTTGTTGCATTCTTTGGGTAAGTCTCCGGGATTTCTACACTTCTGTTAGGAGATATTTTTCGTATATGGTTTTCTTTTCTTGTAGGGTCTTTACATCCTCTTGCAATTTTTTAATTTCTTCTCCTTGCATTGACATATTTTCCATTGAATGGACTAGTTTGATAGAATCATTTGAAGTTGATGCGGGGGGTGTTGTATAGGTGGATACTCCTATTGTTGTAGCTAATGTAGAAATTCCCTTTTTAATTATTGATGTGAGAGGCACTGAATCAATAGGTACTAGAGCAAGATGAGAATTCTTCTGTGTTTCTTAGATGATATTTTCCATTTCTGCCTTCATTTTCATTACCTAAGCATTACGTTCCATGATGAGCATGCGTATATTTTCTTTCTTACTTTGAAATTCTCATGTTTCCTTAGCTTGAGGATCTTTAGTAGCTGGAAATTTTAATTATTTTCTAAGAGAATCTATGTTAGGATGCTTCTTTCTGATGATTCCTTCTATTGACTTTATGTTACTTGGATCATACCCTACTTTGATAACTAGATCTTCTAAGGATTTTATCATATTATCCTTAGCCAAAGAGGATCTATTTTCAAGTTTTAGCTAAGATTGAGTATTATTTAAAATTAGCAGAAATATGGAAGTAGTCATTATAGTATGTGTGAATGACAAGTAAACAATCTCTCTGGTTTTCTTAGGCATGACCATCTAGTCCAAATGCTGGACATCCTTTTCTTCAAACTCAAATTTGTTTTCTTATAATTTGTTGCTAATTGGGTATGGGGGACCTATGCTTGCAAGAATTCCATCTGCATTCTTCCCTTTTCTATGTTGAATGCTGACATACACCTATGCTAAGTGGTGGAAGTTTTCTTCCAAAACTATGTGTAGGTCTTGTGGTTGAGGGCTTCATTTATTTTCTTGATCTATTTATAATTTTCAAAAAAGTTTAACTCTTTCTGCCTATGGATAATTTCTGACGCTAGATTCGTTTCTGGATTGGCTTGTGAGAATGATGAAGTTAGGGACCCTGTATATATCCTCTGAATCTGATGGAAACAATGGACCTTTCAGAACTATTGTAAATGGTCCTTGTCCTTCTTCTTCTTTGAAAAACATGTTGTAAGATTCTTCTTGGTGTTGTTTGTATATATTTTAATGTCCTTTGATGAGACCTCTATGCTTGAAGTTCAGTACTCTTCTCTTGGTATTTTCTATGTCTTTTCCTGAGGAGAAAGAGGATGTTAAGTGGTTCTCCAAAAAATTTGTTCCTCTGCCTGTTATAAAGTGTTTTGTTCCAACTAAGTCTGGTTCATATACTTCTCAATTCCTGGTCTTTGAGTATGGACAGATGGTGTAATCTTCTGCTCCACCCTAAGATTTTAAATTATCTGAAATGGGTCATATGAGTAGGTAAAAATTAGGGAAATTTCATGTTTTTTAGAATATACTCTCTTTCATGGCATATTGTCTTGCTATTGTAGATAAAAGGTTCAACCTATGTTTTTATACTGAATTGTGATTTATTTTTGGTTGAAACAAAATGAACCTCATCAAGATGGACCATTTTCCTTATCTACTCCAAGGAAAATGTCCTTATTAGAAGATATCTAGGTAGCTTATAAGGTGGCAATTCACACCCATGTACTTTGATTTCAGTGTAGTTTTGGTACAACTACCCGTTGCCTATCTTTACTTACTCACTAAGATGCAAGATGCTCTAGATTCCTTGACTAACTCTACGCTTTGTGTGATTGGTCAACAAGTATGTAGCTAGATGTGCAATCTGATCTATGAAGACGTTGAAAGTATATTCCTATGAATTTCTTCTAATAATGGTCGTCCAAAATATAACTAAGTGTGGCTCCCCCTTCTTATTGAATTTCTGCACTGCAAATGGGAATTTGTTTTCTTGGAAGAATAAAAGCATTTACATTAAAAAATAAGCATATATAAGCATTCCTTGACTTTGGTGCTTAATAAAATTTTCATGGATCCTATCAACAACAAATTGGCTAAAATTAAACATAATTGAGGGTTATTCTTCAGTGGAAAATATGGACAGAAAACCTAAGATGGGTTCATCTACCCATTCATCAGAATACTAGCCCAATAAATATGAAAAATATCAAACAAGGAGGGTTTTTCTTGTGTAAATATGTATCCTCATGGAGGAAAATATATAAAATCCTATACCTTTTGGGAAAATTTAGCTTTTGCTATACTTCATTTAGGGCCTCTATTGAGAAAGGAGTGGAGGCACCATTTCGAGGAATATGCATCATTTGTTGGATGGACTAAGGGGTAACTGTAAAAAAAGCCTCATCGGTGGGGGATATTATGGCTCTATGATTAGGTATGTAGTTGAATATGCATTTGAGAATAAATTTACAAAAAGAATGTGTTTGGGAAACATGTAAAGGGATAAATTTTATTCCTAGAGGCAGATTTCATCACTTTGGTCAAGGTGAATATCTTCGAGCCAATTATGCAACTCAAAAAAATCAAGTTCTCACTTTCGTTATGAAATCTTATAATATTTGTCAACAAAGGGAATGTCATCCAAGTCAATGGGTGGAGGGATCATGGGGTTTTCAGCACTAGCGTTAGTCTTACTTTTAGGATCCATATCAAGAAATTTTAGCAATAAAGAGATAGAATAGTGGAAAAAATTGATCAGCAAAACATGAAAAGAGAAGGTTGATG
>APFE031595249.1:0-60635 GCA_000404065.3 Pinus taeda | reverse complement strand
CAAGAATTGTTCATTTATGTAATGTAAAGGAGGTTTCCCCCTCAAAGAGGCTGAATTCTAAGGCGTTGATCTATCTTTTCTATCTTTTCTTGAGTTGGTTTCTTAACATCATCTGTCTTTCCTTAACATATGGGAAATTAAAAAGAATCCCTTCTAGGTTTTAAATGAATATAAAAATATAAAAAGAGGGTATAATGAGATTGCTAAAGAATATTGTGATAGGTTTAATTGAGTTTATAATGCCATTTCACCTTCTACAAATCCCCCACTAGAGTTATCCCTTATTCATTTCCAAGAAGGATTTGATGTTAACATGACCTAACAATTAAAAGAAAGAGACCCTACCACACTTGCAGAAATGCAAAGTAATAGTGTCAAAGTAAAGGCTAATTGAGCCAAAAAGAAAAACTTAAAACTAAAAGAAGGGTTACCATCAAGGAGGAACTTTCCTCCTATTCACCAGAACTAAAAATAAACAACCTAGTGAAAAGCATGGAAAGAATGATGGAGAGGATGACAGTGGTTGATAGAACTGTCCTAGGAATAGCAAAGAAAATTCTAAAAACACAAAGAAAAATCTCAGGATAATTCCATCTCCGATAAAATAAAGGGAATAGAGTGGCCCTAATGATCACCAAATGAGGTTTCCTTTCCAAGAAAACTATGCCAAAGAAGAAGTGGAACCAAAAGAATATTCAGAGGAAAACGAAAGTAATTTGTTTTGGGAGACATAAATTGATGATATCTTTTTTACTAAACAATAGAAAAATCAATTTTGGCTTTCACAACTAGAAAAAATTCCATTAGAGTATGAAGAATACAAACAAGGTTATCAGAATGCCATAATGGAAGTGGATATGAAACATAATCTCAAGAGTATAAAAACGTTTGATACTCTTCCGAAGAAATTCTCTTATACTCCTTCCAACAAGACTACTCATAATCAACCAATGAAAACTTAGGTTGATATCCCTTCTTCTAGTCAAACTAAATATCTTCCTTCCTATAGTCAATCCAAAGAAGATAATGAAAAAGAAAACCTGAAAAAAAAGGATCATAACATCAAGGAGATAGAGAAGCCAAAAAACTCTTTCAACATAGAAAATGAATTGGCTAAAGATAAAATTTCAATCGTCCTCACTGAACCAATGAATAAGAATTCATACAAGACATAAGTAATGAGAGCGTTGAAAGTAGCTGAAGGAATGTAAGCTATAAACATCATTGATAACAATCCTGAATTGTTTTTTGGTCTAGTGGTAGAAGGTAAACCCCAAGATGGAAGTGTTCCCCCTTTCTACATCATTCTCAATATCTGTTATAAAATTCTTCACATGCCATGCTCAACTCTCGTGCTTCACACAATTAAATGCCCTTATCCATAATGGGTAAATTGAATATTGACAATACTAGGCCATATAAAGACTTATATTCTTTTAATTCCACCAAGATAAGGTTCCTTTGACTCATTAAAGACCTTTCTGTCACCCTACAACAAATTCCCGCCAGAGGCATAGTCATGGATATGGTAGTGGTAGTCATACCCCCAAAGTATGGAATGCTACTCTCTAGATCATGGGGGGAAAGATGCAAGGAAACCTACAAATACGTATAAGATATGTTACCATACCTGATTTTGGTGAGCCTATGAGACATTATGGAGAAACCCCAATGAAATACATGGTTAGAAGTCAAGATAGACCAAACAACCATCCCTTGTATTCAGTTCATTTCGACCTAGACTCTTTTATCTTGTATAATGATGGAGGTATAGAAAGAAAACTCCCTAACCTAGAAATTGTTTAGTGTGATATAGAATAAAATAAAAAGATATTGTAAAACTTGATGAAGAAAATGAGCCTTTATGGAAAATGGATTTTGATGGGGTTGTAAGCAACGAAGGATGGGGAGAAAGTGTGTGGGTTTTCAATTCACAAACTAGAAAGGTTGAAGGGAATTTGTATAAATTGAGCTTTTAATGAAGTAATAATATAGCTCAGTATCAAGCCTTAATAAGATTGCAGATTTGGAAAAAAATAGGTTCCAAAACAATTTTACTTCATGGAGATTCTGAACTCATAATTAAACAAATGAAAGGCAAATATTCAGCTAAACATCTAACGTTAAGAGCTTAGAGGAATGTTGTTCTAGATTTCCTTGAACATTTTGTTTAGTATGAGTTATTTGTAGTTCTAAGAGGTCAAAAAATCAATGATGATGGTTAGGCTACTTCATCTAGTACTTGAAAAATGCCTTATCTCCTGAGTCAGCAATGCACAGTTAAAGTTAAAAACAAACCAATTATTCCAGATAATATCGGGTATTGGAAAGTTTTTGGTAATGCTCAATAGATTGAATGTTTTTTGCAATCAAAGGATGAATTCGAGTGTGCCAATGTAGACATAGATTTGGATGTAGATAGTAATGTACATAAAACAATGAATAAAGTAGAATTGAATGAATAGGATAAAGATCAAGAAGAGTCATAAATTTTGTAATTGAAGGAAAATGTTTTTCCTAGAGGGTTAGTTCCCTCGGAAGAGTTATTTCATTTTACCGATGTGGTGAAAAAGACTAAAATAGAACCTAATGGAGACGATGTGGAAGAATGTAACATAGTGTTGTGGTTAGAAACAACCCCCCCTTTTATTTAGTATTATTAATAATGCTAAATAAATGGGGACCCTTCTAAAAATAAAAAAACTAGCATTTAGAATTCCCTTTTAATAAAACACACTATCATAAACTTAGGAAAAAACATTTGCAAATGCAAAGTTTTAAGTATGATTAAAAGTTTCAAATAAAATTGTTCTCTTAATGATGAACATCACATCACAAAAGGGTAATGGAGGGCATCATATGTAAAGAAACTATTGGAATTTAAAAAACGTGATGATGCGAGATTGTGAGCCACACAAATTCATCACATATCATAGATCCCATTTACTGTAGCACCAGCTAAGATAAAATATCTCAATATTGCAAATGCGATAAAGCATTTGACAAATCACATCTCACAGTCGCAAAGTGAAGGAAAATATTGTTAACGAAGAAGGATTAGTGATATTGTGATATGAGATATTGCGAAGCGAATCACAAAATTGCTTTATCGTAGATAAAAAAGGATCACAGTTTGATGAAATATTTTTGATCATCCGATACTAAGTTATGGGCATTAATGTCAACTTAGTGTTTTATTTATGGTTACTTATGAGAAATGATTTAGATCTGAGAAAAAGGGTTATTTCACGCAAGGTGATATATTTGATGTGATTTTGAAATTAAGAGCTTTCTGGACAACTTATTATTTACCATCATTCATTATCATTCTTATTGTGTCTTAGTTCTCTACTCATGAGCTTACAGGAGCGGTACACAAAACAATACATAGAGTAGTGCACAAAACGCGATGGGGAAGAAAGGAAAAGCTCTGATATCTGAAAAACAAAGATGACTCCATTATTCACGGACACCACCTATACCACAGAAGTAGGGACATCGACCTGGGCAGGAATGTATAGTCTGCTGGAGGAAGAAAACCCGAGGGTCATGGAGGTTACAGCTACGATAGATGAACGTGAGTCATCCGAAGCATCACTTACAGATCTTGCATGCTCATTCCTGCACCATATCACATCAAGGCCAAAAATAATTCCTTATACAGATATGGTCAAATGGGTGATAGATCATGCTAATATAACAGATAGGAAATGCAAAATGCGGAACCAGGAAGTTATAGGATCATTCACCCCACAGAATTTAAGATGCATGTATAATTTACCAGAGCCACAAGCTAGCTATAACAAACAGTTTGTGGAGAAATTTGCCAATGATAATGAAGATTTGGCGAAATGAACCAAAAGCTGGTCAGCGAAGGAAGAGTCATTAATGAAGGACAAAAATTGTATGTACAGCACTGGTTCCCTCTCTTCTCCATATTGTTTCGTTGTTGCAACGTTATGTAGGCTATTCAGAAAACCTGATATCAATAAGTTTTCATCCCAGTGGCTACTCCTACTAGATGCGGCCACCAATGCCACTATAATGGACTAGGCCAAATATTGTCTGATAACTTAGCTTCTGTTATTTGGAATTATCAGACTAAAAGGAGTCCTCATAAGATTTATTCTCCTACTTTCTAGCTGCCTATGTCATGGAGGCTATCTATTTTGTTTCTAAATTTCCTCTCATGGGTTGGAAATGGATAGTATAGAATCCCTTACCCATTCAAGCCTATCATAAGGAACTATGGGATTCTAAGTTCACCCGATATTTTTATAAAATTTTCCATGGATTTATGCTACCCATTCATATGCCCCAAGATTTTCTCCTGAAGCTGAAATTGATATTCTCCCTATGGGAAGATACTTCGGAGAAGAAATTTTCACTTATATCAGAGTATTCGAAAGCATTGCCTCTCCTCATATACTTCCCTTGTATGTTCCTGACAAATTGATGGCCTAGGAAATAGCCTACAAAACCTGTGGGGTTGGGGGAATGAGTAGAGGACTTAAGGACAAGAAAAAGTCAATCTAGACTCAATTCCCTATGGTCTATGGAGCTTTTTCATTGTTTGATCTAGGTTACACTTTCAAGGAAGTAGACAACATGTTGAGTCTACGATTGCCTAAGTTCCTAGGGAGACAGTTTGATCCCTTTGATGTAATAAAGAATTTCACCACGACAGTTAAAATTAAGGTGTTCACTGAGGAAGATGATCTCTTCGACGACATTTTCCAATAGAAGAGCATACTCACAGACATCTTACACCTGGTCCAAATATATTTTGGCCCAACAGAATTCCAAGATTTTAAACTCTACAGAGAATGAAGATTGGCAAATGTCCCCTTGGACAAATTGCACGTAGAACCTATGAGGGAACCCAATCCTAGCATTAGTATGAGTGGAATATCGGGGCAAGACAAGTCTAAATCTAAGTCAGAAAGAGAATCACTAGAAAGGTCTAGACTATTAGAGAGTGATCACAACAAGAGTGAAGCATCAATTAGGGATACTGCCCAATCCAAGGAGAATCCTGAGCAACAAGTGTTGTCGCCAACATAGGTGGAAATTCCTGCTCCACGCATCCATCCAACAAGGCTATTAAGAATAGATCTCGAGAAATAATGGGAAAAAATTAATGAATTGATCAACATAGAGGAGAAAAACATAGAGACATCAAAGAATCCAGCACAGACAACCACAGAAATGGTGATCAAAATAGTTGTCAATGCTCCAGAAACTGAGCACATTCCCATAGCTCCGCCATATGAAATTATACTAAAGATAGAGGAAATTCCTCCTCTAGATGTGTTTTACAGTCCGCAGCACAAATTTGTGGTCAGGAGATAGAGAAATATTGGCCAACATGCTCTCATCTAAAGTAGAGCCACTAGACGTCCTTTAGCAAGACCCTACCACTGATCCGATAGAGAACCTGACTAGATTATCCCAAATCACAGGAGGTTATGCTTCTGATACTATTGATAAAGCATCTGAAGTTCAACTATTTCTTAAAGATAAAGAGGATAAAATCCTATTTTTGTAGAAATAGTTACAGCAGGCCAGCGATAGCCGGGAAGCAGAAGAAAAATTGGTAAAGTTACAACAGGACTTTTAGCAACTGCAGGTGAGTTATCAAAGTAGTCTGGCTGAAAAAGAACAACAATCACAGGCCGCATTAGAAATGCACAAATATGACCCTAATGTCCTAGATTTTTTCACAGAATCCCTTTCCCTAAATGATCAACTCTTGCAATAGCAGGAAATGCTTTTCCAAAGAATATCACAATAGAACTCTCACTACAAAATGAGTGACAATATCACAAGTCAAGTCGTAGATTTACGACTTGATTATGATTTAATTTATAAGAAAGTTTCTGACTATTTGAATTGGCATGAATTAGAGGAAGGCAAGAAAGCAGGGTTGCCCAAGATAAATGAATCCCATGAAGAAATGATGTTTAATAAATGGGATGCACATATCAAAAAAGCAGAACAGGCAGTGGAAAAAGCGGCAACATCATCAAGCAATGTCATTGATTATGTCAATGAAAATCTGCATAGAGCCAATCTAATATCGAAAACCACTCCTGGATTCTCCAAAAAACACAACAACTACGAACAAGTTAGAGACAGAAAGCTGAAGAAAAGGCAGAGTCAATCAAAAAGTTAACTAAGTTAAAATGAAACACTTATTGGCAATATTTGGTGAAACCACATAGTCAGTGCATGACTCTGAAGTGCCTTACAAATTCCACCGAAAAGACAACACCAGTGCTTGTTGATTCTATCTTCATGGGACAATTGAAATTGGAGGTCGGCCAATCATCACTCTTGAAGTTGATGTTGGATGCTTGTGACTTAAGAGAATAGATGCATAGCTAATATTCAGATACAATTTTAGTTTTATTTCAATTTATTTTATCTTTAGATGAGGATGGTCATTTAAACCTCCTCCTATATTTTTGTAATAACTATTTTTAGTCTTTAGTTAGTAGTATTCAAACCCCTCTCATGTATTTAGAGAGGGATCCAGAAATTTATCGAAAATAGTTCTTCAGAACATGCACTTTTGCCCCGCTCAGGAGGTTTTGATAAATGAATGGAAAGAGATTTATTTATATCTATGTTTAGTGTCTACTACTGAAATGCACTTTTGTACTCTTAGTCGGTGTTGAATTATGAGAAGATAAATCTATATTGTTGAAGCTCATGAGTAGGACTTATTATCAATGGTACTCTTATCTCTTAATGATTGTTGCTTATGTGTCAGGTGATATGTTATTTTTAGTTGTTTATATATGAAGGCCTGAATGTTCAGTTATCAGTTTTGCACTTTGGTACAATGGTAACTATTATTTTTAGGTTGAGTGTATGAATAAATTATTATCCAATATGCTTATCATAATTGATTCAGAAAATTTGTTATATGAAAAAAATTACTTTTAATGGATTCTTTTCTCATAGAAATTGAATAATATTTATTACCGATTGTTGTTGGAAACTATTTTAGATCGTATAAGTGAAGTGTTAATCTTGGGATAGTTTTTAGAATTAGATGTTTCCACTCATTAGAATAAAATTGCATGTGTTAGATTAGATTTAGATTAAAATCATTCTTTTTAGAAACTTTTAGGAAGGAAAACATCATCTCTTAGCATCATCACAAACAAATTGGGAAATTGGTCCCATTATCGCAAGTCAGAGCCACTATCCCAAATGTAAAAGGAGATGTTTTCAAGGTCCGGATCGGGTGCTTATCCCCCTTGTTGTAGACCTGATTTTCGGGGATTCAACACATAGGAACCAAAGAAAAACCTAAAATAGTTAAATGTTCCAAATGTTTTTCTTTAGCTCAAAACTAGAAGTATATAGAGTTCTGCAAAGAATTCATAGATGTATTTGCATGGAGTTATGAGGATTTAAAGTCCTATGACAATACCATTATAAAAGATAAAATTTGTATAAAGGAGGACCATAAACCTTTCAAATAGAAACTCATAAGGATCAACCAAATGATTTTCCCCCTAGTTGACAAAGAAATCAAAGGACTATGTGATGCCAAAAAAATTGTACCCTTAGGGTTTTCAAAGTTGGTATCATGCTTAGTTCCTACTAGGAAAAAGTCTGGGGAGATTAGAATCTGTATTGATTTTAGAAATATCAATAAAGATTCTCTGAAATACAACTATCCTTTGCCAAAAATGGATCACATCGTGCAGAAGGCAGCTGGATCAGCAAGAATTTCCTTATTAGATGGAGTTTTTGGATATAGCCACGTTCTAGTATATCTTGAGGACCAAGAGAAAAAAACATTTACAACACCCTAGGGCACTTTCATGTATATGAAAATGCCTTTCGGTTTAATGAACGTTGAGGCTACATTCCAAATAGAAATGGATTTTTCTTTTCATATTAATTAGGTAAGTTTATATTCATTTATTTAGATAACATCACCGTTTTCTCAAAGACAAATGAGAAATATTTCCTCCATTTAAGGAGTTCTCAAAAAATGTACAAAATTTGGTATCACTCTTAATCCTAGGAAAATGTTATTTCACTTAGAAGAGAGACAATGTTTAGGACATATCATCTCAAATTATGGCATAAAAATTAACCCTTGCAGAGTGGAAGAAATATTGAAAATAGATCCCCCTAGGAACAAAAAAGAAGTCAAATTCTTTATTAGAAAAATAAACTTCCTTCACAAATTTAAACAAAATTTGGCTGAAAACTTAAAATCAATAACTCACATGTTAAAGAAGGATACTTAAATCAAATGGCATAATTATGGAAATGATTGTTTCACTAAGGTCTATAAAGCTTTAACAATGACACCCATTATAGTAAGTCCTAATTTTACAAAACATTTGATGATATTCTCTTTTGCATATGATCATAAAATAGCAATTTTGTTATTGGAGAATAATATTGAAGGACATGAACAACCAATTGCTTTCTTTATCAGATAATTGAGAGATGAATCTTCAAAATACAACATTATGGAAAAATAAGCATTTGCATTGGTAAAGGCAATTAAATATTTCAGGGTTTATGTTTTACATTCACATATTATTTCTTTTCTCCCAAGTGCAGTTGTGTTGTGCTTGTTAACAACACCCCTATTTATTAACGTTAGTAGTAAAATATTACTTTAACAAATAGGGACCCTTTCAAAAAATGAATATACCTAAAAAATCAATTCTAGCATGTAGATATTTCTTTTATTTTTGGAATAAATTAAGATATTAAACAAAACCTATAAAGCCATTAAAATTCTACTTTTTCTTATTTGGCATGAAATGCATCACAAACGATACCTTTCTAACCCACCAGGATCTACGATGAAATAATCAAAAAAGAAAATATATATTCGAAAAATGGTCATAATGTTAGAAAGCTCTTAAATCTTCTAAAGTATCACATCAAAAATTATAAAAGGCTTCCCTTGAGAGGTTACCACAAAGTATTGTGATCTACGAGATTAAAATATGCAAAATTGCGATGGTTTAATAGCCTTCTCGTATGGCATTTCAATCATATGACACTAGCCTCAACCTATTATATACCGATATTGTGAAATGTGATCTCAACCTGGACCAACCTCTTAATCTTCCTACCAACACATGCGGAGGCCCATTATTCATTAAAAAGAAGCCTAACAAGTGGTGATGCTTGTTTCTCACATCTCGCATTTCACACAAACTTAAAAAAAAATGGTAAGTTAAACAAAAATGAATTATGCGATATAGCGATATGCGATATTGCTTTGCAAATTGCAAAATCACTATTATCACAGTTTGAAGGCTCACCACCCTAGGAGATTGTTTCTCAATTTGAGATGTGAATATTTATGGATATTCAAAGGATAACGGATCATTAGTGGCCATTTATGAAGAAGTAATTGCATTTATGTGTGAAAGGTCATTTAGAGTGATTTGATATCTTTTTACGTTATTTCAAATAAAACGCCTTTATCACTTTTACTAGTTTTCTTCAAAAAGTTGTTCGTCTTGAAACTTTCAGGAGAAGGCCATAGAACATGGAGATGAAAGCAATGCTGAAGAAAGGGAAAGTAGTCGCCTCTGACAATTCAGAAATAACTCCTATGTTCATGGATACTACATGTAATAGGGAAGCATGGATGTCTACGTGGGAGGCTATGTATCAGTTACTGGAGGAACAACAACTAAGGATCCTTGAGATAACGATTATAGTTAATGGGCGCGATTCCTCTAATGCTTCATAATTGAGCTTGCATTCTAATTTATACACAGAATAGCTGCAGGACCAAAAATAATCCCCTATACTGACATGGTTAAGTGGGTCATTGACGACGTTGATATATATGATAGAGAATTCAAGATAGGAGACGAGGAAGTTATGGGACCTTTCACTCCAAATAACCTAAGGCTTACATACCACTTACTGGAGCCATAGGTTAGCTACAACAAAAGATTTGTTGAGAAATTTGTCAAAGAAAATGAGGACCCAGCGGACTACACAAAAGATTGGTTAAATAATGAAGAAATAATCAAGAAAAACAAAAATGGTATCCACGCCACTGCATCTGTTTGTTTCCCTTTCTATTTTTCTACAACTATGCTCTGTAAAATATTTTTCAAACCCAATAGTAACAAATGCTCCTCAGAATGATTACCCTTAATAGATGCAGGCATTAATGCAACAATAATAGATTGGGAAAAAATCTTGTTTGATAATTTAGCTACAGCAATTATAGAGTATCGAAGGGAAAGGAGCATTGCTTCGAGAGTTTACCCTCCATTTTTCATGCGTGCTTATGTTATGGATGTTATTTGTTTTGGTTATAAATTCCCTCTTATGGAATGGAGGTGGAATATTCAAGATCCACTTCCTATTCACATACACCACAAAGACATGTTGGAATCCAATTTTGAACCACATTTGTTCAAGATTTGTCACAGGGTTATGCTTCCTATCCATAAATGAATTTGTAACCTTGACTCCCCTAGATTCACCCAAGAAGCCAAGATAGACATCCTCTCAGTAGCCTAATGGTTCAGGGAAGATAAATTTACATATATAAGAGTATTTGGTAACATTTCCTCTTCCCATGTTCTCCCTTTCTATGTCCCAAATAAATTAATGGCTAGAGAGATAGCCTATCAGACATGCAGTGAAGGAGGGATGAGCAAAACATTGAAGAAGTCAAACAAAGCCATTTGGCCTCAATTTTCCGTATCATGTGGATTTTTTTCATTACTTGACCTTGGACATGCATTCAGGGAGGTAGATAACATATTGTCTCTACGATTACCTAAGTTTCCCGGAAGACAATATGACCCGTTCGATATTGTCAAGGATTTTATTACTATGGTCAAAATAAAGATATTCAACCATGAGAATGACACATTTGATTATGTTTTCGTACACAAGAACACCTTCAAAGAAGTGAATCATATGGCGGAGATACTTTTTGATTAAGAGGGTCTTGAAGTATTTTATAGCTACAAAGAAGAGATATTATCAAATGTCCCATTTGACGAATTGTTAATTGAACCAATTAGGGAGCCCACTCTTAGTGTAGGCCTAGATGGTGACTCTAAAGAAAAATATAAAGCTAGTTCTGGAAAGGAATCCTGAGAGAAATCTTCCAAGCGATCTAAGAAGTCATAAAAAAATAAGGAAATCAAGAGCAGAGAATCAATCCAAGATACAACCCAGTCATCAATAAAGACAGATGAAGCAACTTCAACCATCAAGAAGACTAAAACCCATACTCCCTCTATACAGCTGATAGAGCCTGAGGTAATTAATTTGGAAAGGGAATGGGATAATTTTAATAGAAAACAAAACATAGAGGAACAAGCATTGGATATGTAAATAACACATCAAGAAACAACTCTGGATATTATAACAGGGGGAATTGTGAATACTAAAGAAATAGAATACATTCATGTTACCTCCACCTCTAAGATTTTTTTAAGAATAGAAGAAATTCCCCCTCCTGATGTATTTTACAACCCACAACATAAGGTCATTGTTAAGAGACAGAGAAATAAAAGAAAATTGGAATCCACAAATACTACCACTCCGGAAAATGAGTTGATTGATGTCCTCTAGAAAGACTCATCCCACGACCCATCGGCCAACCTCACCGGGCTCTCACAGTTGACAGGTGCATACACTATGGCAACCATTGACAAGGAAACATAAGTACAATTGTTTCTTAGAGAAAAAGAAAAGAAAATTTTGTCATTAGAATAACAGTTACAACAAGCCAAAACCAACCAAAAAGTAGAAATATAATTGGCTAAGCTACAACAGGAGTTCCAACAAATGAAAATAGAATGTCAAAGGAGCTTGGTATGTAAGGAAACACAGATAAAAATCATAACAGATCTGCATAAGGATGGCCCAAATATCGATAAATTCATCATCAAGGCACTTAGCCTCAACTCCCATCTCACACACCAAAAATAATTGCTATGCCAAAAAATCTCGTAGTGGAATTCTCACTACGAAATAAGTGACAAGTTAACAAGCCAAGTTCTAGAAATGTGACTTGAATATGATGAAATTCTTAAAAAGGTTTTATATTTCATAACTTGGCTAAATTTTGAGAATGGGAGAAGAGCTGACATGCCCAAACTGGATGAATCACATAAGATCTTATTTGTAAGTTGTGGTTCTCATCTAAAAAAGGTAGAACATGCAATAGAGGATGCAGTAGTAGTGGCAAACAACATCATTGAAAGTGTAAATGAAAATTTTCATAGTGCTAATCTTGTGGCAGAGACCACTCCTGATTTCCTTCCAAATGAAAAACAACTTCAATTACAGTGGAAACAGGCAGCATAGGAAAGAACAGAAGCAATTAGGCAAGTTACCAAGTTAAATTGGGAGACATATTCACAGTATTTTGTAAAAATGCACATCCAGTGTATGACCTTGAAATGCCTAATTATTTCTATCGAGAAAATGCTGGCAACAGTCATCAATGCCCTGTTTATAAGACAACTGAAAGCTAAAGTCATCAAAACTACACTCCTCAAGTCCATGCTAGATATTTGTGATCTCAAGGATCGAATGTAGGATTAGTCATTATGCACATTTCGATTTTGGTTTTATTTTTCTTAAATTGAGGCAGGTCATTCAAATCTCCTCAACATTTTTTATAATAATCTATTTTTAGTTTCATAAGCTAGTATTTAAATCCCTCTCATGCATTTGGAGAGGCGTCAAGAAATTTTATCAGAAACATTCTTCACAACATTCACTTCTGTCCCGTTGAGGAAGTTCTAGTGAAATTAATGGAACATGATTTATTTTCCACTTGAATTTGACATCCTCTACTGAAATTACACTTATGTACTCTTATATGATGTTGGATGATTTGAAGGTAGATCAATACTCTTGGAGCACATGAGTACAACATATTATAAATGGTACTTTTATCTCTTAATCCTTTTTTACTTATGCGCCAAGAAATACATTATATTCAAGTTATTTGTGTATGAAAATGTGAATTTATGATTGCCATTATTACACTATTGTATAATTATGTTATTTAGTTTATGCTAAATACATGGATGAATTTTTTATTGCGATATATATCTCATATTGTTTCAGCTAACTTTTATACAAAATAATCATTTTTAAATGGGTTCACTTCTTATTGTAATTGAATGATCTTTATTATCAATTTCTTTAGGACATCATTTT
Source organism: Pinus taeda (assembly GCA_000404065.3). Lineage (NCBI taxonomy): Eukaryota > Viridiplantae > Streptophyta > Pinopsida > Pinales > Pinaceae > Pinus > Pinus taeda. The sequence continues at coordinate 47,426 of APFE031595249.1, read as the reverse complement.
AGAACGCATATATCATGTTACTCCCAAGATAATTATAGTTAGACAAATATTCTTGATTAGGATAAACTGCATTCGATTATTAGTTAAATTACATTAGTTTAAGGATAAGTATTACTACAAAATCTCAAAACATCATTCTATTAGCACAAGAAGAAAAATAAATTGGGAAATTGGTCCCATCATCCCTAGTTAGAGTCACCATTCCAATGGGAAAACAAGTTTTCCCAAGGTACGGACTGAGTGATTATCCGCCTTGTTCAAGCAATGATTTCCAAGCGTTCAACATAATTGGCACTAGAAGGAGGGCCATGAATATGAATGGTAGGTAAATATAAATCTACAGGCCACTCTCAGAGTAAAATGCCCTCACCATCACCTCCAACTTCTTCTTCACATTCCAAATCTCCTATTCCTAATCAAGGAGTTGAAAAGAAAAATATAGAGCCCATTGCTGAAATCCTAAGCAAGCCAAGAAGTTCTTCTTATAGACCCCCTAAAGTACAACCTTTGATCCACAAATTGTGTGGGATTTGAATACCTCAAGAAGCATTCGAGCTATCCCAAGGTAGTGTCACTTCTCAATATACCCCATCACAACCACTAACTAGAGAAGAAAGTGAAAAACATGGAATCCCACCATTTGAATTCCCTCTACCAAGTCGTAAAAGGGTTAAGAAGACACAATCAAAATCTCACAGTGAGGTTCCTCATCATCATCATTGCAAGGTCACACACCCACTTCCCAACTCCAGATTGTGATTCACACAGGTACATGACCTAAACCATCCTCTACCCAATCAACTTCAACTGCTACTTCACCTTCTTCTATGAATATCCAAACAATGGCACAATATCAACCACAAAATAAACCTCAAACAAGGCCATGGACCAACCCAAGAGATGTTAGAATGGGTGGACCTTTGTCCAAATTGCCAGCACATCCAAAAAAAATGTTTGCCTAAATTTAACCCTGATAATGGTCTGTCAGATGAAGAACATATAAATGATTTCATTTTGTCCAATAATTTTAATCGAGTAGCAGAGGAAGACACAGTTGTAAGATTATTCCCATATACTGTACAAGGAGCAACATGATCATGGTACTTTTCATTACCATCTGTCTCTAGTAATAGCTGGGATACTTTTCAAGAGCAATTTGCAACTAAATTTGGAGATGATGGGTCTACAAAAACTTTGATGAATGACCTCTCCAATTTGAAAGTGAACCAAAAGAACCCACTAAGGACTTCAACTCTCATTTCAATAAGTTATTGAATAAAATACCTACAACGTCCAAGCCTATCGATGAGGTCCAAAATGAATGGTACATTTCTTCTCTACCTTCAAACACAACCATCATTGTTGATAGAGCTGCCAAACCAATGTTAGTAGAAAATATGAAAGAAGCAATAACTATTGAAAAAGGTATCTTGCATGTAGAAAAGAAAAATGCATTAGAGGAAATAAAGTCCAAGAAAGTAAACTTTAGAGATGATTCTAGGAAAAACAACCAAAGGATCATTTGGATCTAGAAGGGTTACAAAAATCCTCAAGACCATGTCTCACGAACTGATTGACATAAAAATACAAGTAGAAAAATCTTCTTCCAAGAAACCTTTTAGACCATATAAAAGGAATGCCCCAACTAACACTAAACCTCCAAATGCTATATCAAACACTGAATCGGATGGAGATGAGGAAGAAACCTCAAGTGAGGAACACGAAAATGACGAGGAAATAGGGGAATTATAAGGAATGTGAAATCAAATGATGAATATCAAGAAGCACTAGCTGTTGGCACTAAAATCAGGAATCAACTTGATCCACCTCAATCAAGTTCTAAACAGAAAACTTCAATGCCACCTCCCAGAGATAAAGTCGTAGGTAAAAAATATTCACCAAAATATAATGAAACAAATCCTACCCAATCAGATTCTTCACCTTCATCCAAAACTCTGATAATTCCCAACGAAATCGAATACAATATTGTTAAGGATATGTAGAAAGCTATGACAAAAATCACCTTTCATGATCTTAGTAAATTAAAACATCGATGAAAACTAATTTTGAAAGAACTCAAAGCAGTTCCCACTACCCTGCTTCCTACCATAGTAATATCAAAAGTCGCTCAGGAAATGGGAAGACCCCTAGTATTTCTGTAAACAAAATTGATCCAATCGACATCGCTCTAATTGGAGGAAGATCTAAATATCATACTCCACCATTTCTCCTTACCTTTGAAGTCTCTAATAAAAACTTTAATAGTTGTTTAGCAGATTCTCGTACTTCATCTAACATTTTTCCCAGAACAATCTATGCTAAGTTAAATGTCCAACCTCAGAAATCTACCATATGAATAGTACAATTGCGTCAGTCTCAAGTCAAATTTGTCAAAGAATTTAATCAAGTAACCATTATAATTTCATCAAACCAATTTTTTTTTCAAGTCATTGATATACTTATAACTGATATTCCTAAATTCTATGGCTTAATCCTCAGTAGGGACTAGTCAGAAAATCTCCACGGTTATTTCGCAACCGACTGGTCTCACATGTGTATTCCCTATAATGACAAGCCAAATAAGATAAGGGTTGATTGAGAGAAACATCAAAAATAGATAGTAACAGAACTCGACGGAGAATATGAGCCAGTAGCATATAGCAATAATATAATCAGAAACTATTTTTTTGAGTCATTCCTAAGGAATTTCAATGCTCATACTTCACCTTTCTTAAAAACTTATGTTGTATCCAAAATAAAAAATTATTCCCAAACAAATACCTCTAAATGTGTGAATTTTGTAGATAATCCTGTACACAAATATTTATTTTGGAAATTATTTTTTGATGGATCAAGATCCAATGACGGAGAAGGGGCAGGATGCATATTAGTTAGCCCAGAAGGAGAAAAGACTCTGCCAATATGTAGACTTGAATTTTATTGCACAAAAAATATTGATGAATATGAAGCATTGGTTCAAGGTTTGCACAAAGCAATTGGTCTTAATATCAAATGCCTCCAAGTGTTAGGAGATTCTGAAATTGTTGTTAGACAACTAAGAAATATTATATATTGTCTATTAGGAAATTTTAAACACTATCAATCATTAGTTCAATACATGACCTCACATTTTACATCATTCAATATTTCCTCTATCCCAAGACTCAAAAATGCTAGCGCCGATCTCCTAGCTAATGCGGCTTCCAAGCTTATTCCACTGGAATATTACAACCTAGATTGATTCTCCACTGAATTAATGTTTAGGCAGTCTATTCCTAATAATACCACCAACTGGAGAGTCTTTAACAATGATCCTCATATCATAATCTCCCTTAATTCAAGAGGCTCATGTGTTGACCAGATAGTTGATGAAGACTAGCATGACAACCAAGTAGAGCAAGAAACCAAGAACAACACTATACCAAAATTTGTAGTTAAATTGGAAGATTTATACGACCTCAAAGATAGATTAAAATGATCTACTAATTCAAAACTTCAAAGTTCAACACTGAGGTATGAATTAATCAATCTTGGAACTGACACAAAACCACAAAACATCATTTTAGGTTTCAGACTCACATTGGAATAAAAATCATCTTTTATACGTCTGTTGAAACAATATAAGAATGTCTTTGCGTGTAATTTCGATGATCTTAAAACAGGGACAATTATATTATTCAGCATAATATTCTTATGAACTCTGATGAAAAACATGTTTATTAGAAATTAAGGAAACTTCTTGCTAATTTAGAAAACTATATTAAATCTGAGTTAAATAAACTAGTAAAATCCAAAATTATTTTTCCTGTCAGGCATTCCATGTGGGTCTCCCTTCCCATCCCAGTATGAAAGAAAAATGATGATATTTATATTTGTATAGACTCTCAGAATCTCAATAAAGCCTACCAAAAGGACACTTTTCCTTTGCCTCCTATGCAACAAATATTACCATCAGTTGCAACTTCGTAACTAATGTCCTTTCTAGATAGTTTCTCAGCTTACAATCAAATTTTAGTCCATCTATATGAACAAACAAAAACTACGTTCAGAAAATAATGGGGCACTTACACCTATCAAAAGATGCCATTCAGACTAATTAATGCTAGTGCCACCTTTCAAGCAACCATGGACATTGCCTTCAAGGGTTTAGTAAATAGGTCAATGGTAATCTACTTAGATGATATAATTGTATATTCCAAAAAATGTAGTAATCATCTAAGAGATCTAAAACAAATCTTTGAACATTGTCAAAAGTATGGGATTTCCCTTAGCCCCAAGAAGTCTTTTTTCATGTTAAGTGAAGAGAAACTCCTTGGATTTATTGTTTCCAAAACAGAAATTCATATTGACCCTGACAGGATTAAAGAAATTTTTGAAGTACCTCTTCCTGATAATAAAAAATCGATGCAATCTTTCCTTGGTGAAATAAATTTTTTCAAAATATTTGACCTTGTCTTCTCAAGAATTTTATTACCCCTTCAAGGAATGATAAAGAAAAATTATCTATTTAAATGGAGTCAGTTGGAACATGAAGCTTTTAACTTGTTAAAGCAGGAAATCATAAACTCCCCATCTTTAGCAACACCAATTTTTTTTAATCATTTCACTTTGTACACTTTCGCTTCCAGAAAATTATACATAGCCATATTGACTCAAGAAAATCAAGACAAAGAAGAAGCCCTGATTTCTTTCTTTAGCTCTAATTTATAGGGAGCTGAATTGAATTACTCAGATGTTGAAAAGTAAGCTTACTCTATTTTCGAATCAATAAAACACTTCAGACCTTTTCTTCTCAAAACTCACACCAAGGTGATAATATCATTCCAAGCAGTAAGGAATCTTCTAGTACACAGGAATGTGGGTGAAAAAAGAGAAAATTGGGTTATGGCTCTACAAGGATATGACATTGAAATCAAACCAAAAAACATTGTGAAAGGTCAAAGTTTTTGCAAGATGTTGGCAGGAGCATCGAATATGTCAGAATTAAATCATTTAGGTGATGAGGTACGAATCGATGAGGTAAGCCTTACCGACACTGAATCAACATATGTTGATATAACATTCTATTTAAAAATTGGATATATTCCTCCACATTTGAATTATAGGAAAAAAAGAGCCTTAAGGTTGAAAGCTAAACAATGTCAATTTGCCAACATTGTGTTGTTTATAACCAATTATGATTATGTTTTTCTTAGATGTCTCGAGAAATCTTATGCAGAGAAAGTATTGTAGGAACTTCATGATGTACCAACTGGGGGTCACTTTGCGAGAGATGCTATATCACATAAAATTCTGTGTGCGCGCTATAACTGGTCAACCCTATTCAAAGATGCACATAATTATGTAAGGAAATGTAAGATATGTCAAATAGTTGCTCGAAGACATAAGAAACTAGCATTACCATTACAACCATTTAAAATTGATCAACAATTTGAACAATGGGGATTGGAAGTAATAGGTGAGATCATTACTCATTGTTCTAAGTAGCATAAATATATCCTTAAAACCACTGATTACTTCACCAAATGGGCTGAAGTAGTTCCATTGAAGGTAGCCAATTCTGAGAACATTATTGAATTTATAGATCAATTTATTATCACCAGATTTGGTTCACCTCCTCCCTTAATGTTTGATAATGCATATTACTTTTTAGGGAATGCTATGACAAAGTTTTCTCTTAAAAGAGGCTTTAAACTTAAATACTCTACTAATTATTATCCACAAGGAAATGGGTTAGCCAAATCCACAAATAAGAATCTTATCAAGATTAATAAATGAACTATTGATCAAAGTCAAAAGAACTGGCAGAAAGCTTTAGCGTTTGCTCTATGGGAAGATCGAATAACTTAGAAAACCTCCATCAACACTTCTCCTTTTAATCTGGTTTATGGGGAAAAAGTTGTCTTACCAACAAACATGCCTATTCCATTGTTTTCCTTAGTTCAATTCATCGAAGAAACTCCTTCCTCGTCTATGATACTTAGACGATTACAAATCCTTTAACTTGAAGAGGAATGAGAAAAGGCTAGAATCACCATGCACATCATCAACAGTTAGTCAAAGCATCCTTTGATTCAAATTTTGTATCTTCAAGAAATTTTCAACTCGGAGACTTAGTGTTGAGATGGGATGAAGCCTACGAAGAGAAAGGCAAGCATACTAAGTTCAAATGAATGTGGCTTCGCCCATTCTAGATTGTCGAGCTAATAGGCCAATTAACATTTTTGTTACAAGATTTAGCAGGTCCTAAAGAAATATTTTCCATAGAGGATGATCTCTTCTAATCATTTTATAATATATTCTTTAGTTAATTTCTTTTGAAATAATAACACAAGTTGAAAACATCTAAGTTTTACTAAAGGATAGTTTCTATTTTTTAAATTTTTTTTTTTCGCTTGTATAAGTAGAAATGGTTATGAAAATTATTCTTCATTCATGAAATATATAGTTGAGTGCTACAACTTCAAAACTGCCTACTTTTTTATTAAATTATCCAATCTTTGATAAAACTTAACTTTAGAAAGAAATTTTCTTTACATCATTCAGGAAAAGTATCAATAACAAAGAAAAGTTTCGTTGTGGAAAAGCATCTTTAAACTCTACAATTGTCATCCAAAAACTCTTAAGGATCCAATGATTCCTCCCACTTAAGTAACTTTCCATTTTAGAGTGTAATTCTAAAATGTACTTAGACTTAAAGGATAAGAGGTCTCATCAAGAGCCAGTTGACCATGATCATAAGATTATAACTAACTGAAATTACCAATACTAAATATCAAAATAGGGTAATGGCTTGAGACTGATCAATCAAAAGACAAGGGGTTTCATCAAGAGCTAGCTTGTTTAGTTTAGTTACAAATCAAGTGAATTGCATTGTCAATTTTGGCCACCAAACCAAGACATTGTTGTTTAAGAAATAAAAAGAAGAATGAATTACTTGAATAAAATAAAGAAAGCATCAAGTACAGAAAATAATTTATCTTTAAATTTTCATTCTTACTTAAGTGGGTTACTGAATCATTGTTGGGTAACATGTAACCTTGTTGAGGCTCTGAATGCCTGTTGGTAGTAGAGGCTCTACCTACAACAAATGAGTATACTAAATTGGTCTAATGATATTCTTTTTCTTTTGTCTTTATAACAAGTTGATAACTAATGTAGGTAAAAGGAAAACATATGAGAAAATGGCAATCAGAGGAAAGATAGTTAGAGCATATGTTTTTCATTGATAAACAAGTAGTACTACTTACCTCGTATTCCATGCAATTTAGTTCTATTTTCAAAACTATCTTTATTTTAAAAGTTTTAGAAATTTCAGAAAAGTCTTCGAGATAACTAGTTCTTCCAAGTGAATCACCAATTTTTGTGCTGTCAACAAACCCCCCCCCCCCATTTGTTAACGTTAGTAGCAAAAGATTACTTTAATAAATAGGGACCCTTTCAAAAAATGAATATAGCCAAAAAATCAATTATAGCATCTAGGTATTTCTTTTATTTTTCGAATAAATGAAGATATCAATCAAAACCTATAAACCATTAAAATGCACTTTTTCTTATTTAGCATAAAATGCATCACAAACGACACCTTTCTAACCCACCAGGATCTATGATGAAATAATCAAAAAGGAAAATCTATATTCAAAAAACGGTCATAATGTTAGAAAGTTCTTAAATCTTCTAAAGTTTTGCATCACATATTATAAAAGACTTCCCTTGAGAGGTTACCCCGAAGTATTGTGATCTACGAGATTGCAATCTACAAAATTGGGATGGTATAATAACCTTCTTGCATCACATTTCAATCATACGAGACAAGCCTTCACCTATTATATACCCATATTGTAAAATGTGATCTAAACCTGGACCGACCTCTTAACCTTCCCACCAGCACATGTGGAGGTCCTTTATTCATTCAAAAGAAGCCCGAAAAGTGATGACAGTTGTTTCTCGCATCTCAAATTTCACACAAACATTAAAAAATGGTAAGTTAAATGAAAACGAATTATGCGATTTAGCGATCTGCGATATTGCTTTGCAAATCGCAAAATCACTATTATTGCAGTTTGAAGGCTCACCACCCTAGGAGATTGTTTCCCAATTTACGATGTACATATTTATGGACATTCAAGTTAAAGGATAGTGGATCATTAGTGGGCATTTATGAAGAAGTAAATGCATTTATGTGTGAAAGGCCATTTAGAGGGATTTGATATCTTTTTACGCGATTTCAAATAAAACACATTTATCACCTTTACTGGTTTCCTTCATCGATTCATTCCTACATTCAATATCATTTTTATACAATATGCTATTCCTCTTCAAACTTTCAGGAAAAAGTTGTAGAACAAGGAGCCAATAGAAATCGTGAAGAAAGGGAAAGCAGTTGACTCTAAGAAGTTAGAAATAACTCTTATGTTCACAGATACTACATGTAATATGGAAGAAGGGACATCTACGTGGGAGGATATGTATCAGTTAGTGGAGGGAGAAAAACCAAGGATTCTTGAGACAATGATTACATTTGATGGGCATGATTCCTCTTATCCTTCCATAATTGAGCTTGTTTTCCCATTTCTGCATCGAATAGCCACGACCAAAAATAATCCCCTATACTGACATAGTTATGTGGATCATTAACGATTCTAATATATTCGACAGAGAATTCAAAACATGAGGCCAGGAAGTTATAGGATCTTTCGCTCCAGATAACCTAAGGCTTATGTACCACTTACCGGAGCAACATGTTACCTACAATAGCCAATTTGTTGAGAAATTCGTCAATGAAAATGAGGATCAAATGGACTGCACAAATAATTGGTCAAATAATGAAGAAAGAATCAAGAAAGACAAAAATGGTATGTACGCCACTGCATCTGTTTGTTCCCCTTTCTATTTTGTTGCGACTATACTCTGTATACTATTTTGCAAACCTGATAGTAACAAATTCTCCTCAGGATCGTTGCCCTTAATAGATGCAACTGTTAATGCAAAAATAATATATTGGGCACAAATATTGTCTAATAATTTAGCTAAATCAATTATAGAGTATAGAAGGAAAAGGAGTATTTCTTCAAGGGTTTACCCTCTGTTTTTCATGTGTTCTTATATTATGGACACTATTTGTTTTGGTTATAAATTCCCTTTTATGTGATGGAAGTTGACTATTCAAGATCTACTTCCTATTCACATCCACCACAAAGACATGTGGGAATCCAATATTGAACGACATTGTTTCAAGATTTGTCATGGGGTTAGGCTTTGTATCTGAAATGCCCCTAGATTCTCCAAAGAAGTCGAGATAGACATCCTCCCAGTAGCCCAATGGTTAGGGCAAGAGACATTTACATATATCATAGTATTTGGTAGAATCACCTCTCCCCATGTTCTCACTTTCTATGTCCCAAATAAATTAATGGTTAGAGAAGTAGCCTATCAGACATGTTGTGAAGGAGGGATGAGAAAAACGTTGAAGGAGTCAATCAAGGTCATTTGGCCTCAATTTCCTATATCATGTTGAGTGTTTCCATTACATTACCTTGGACATGCATTCACGGAAGTAGATAATATATTGTCCCTACGATTACCTAGGTTCCTTAGAAGACAATACGACCCATTAGGTATTGTCAAGGATTTTACTACTATGGTCAAAGTAAATATATTCAACCATGAGAAGGACCCATTTGATGATGTTTTTTGTAAAAGAGAATACCTTCAAAGAAGTGAAACATATGGCCCAGATACTTTTTTATTGAGAGGGTCTTGAAGCATTTTATAGCTTCAGAGAAGAGAGATTATCAAAGGCCCCATTGGACGAATTGTTAATTGAACCAATAAGGGAGCCCACTCCTAGTGTAACCATAGATGGTGACTCTAAAGAAAAATATAAACTAGTTCTGGAAAGGAATTGCAAAAGAAATTTGCCAAGGGATTTGAGAAGTCATCAGAAAATAAGAAAATCATCAATAGAGAATCAATCCAGGATACAGTCGAGTCTGCAACAAAGATGAATAAACAGACTTCGACCATCAAGAATACTGAAACCCATACTCCATCTATACATTTGATAAATCCTCAAGTAATTAATCTGGAATATGAGTGGGATAATTTCAACAGAGGACTCAACAGAGAGGAACAAGCATTGGAGACTCAAATAACACATCAAGAAACAATTCCAGAAATTATAACAGGGGGAACTGTGAATATTCAAGAAATATAGCACATTCATGTTACCCCCACCTCTGAGATTATTTCAAGAATAAAAGAAATTCCCTCTCTTGATGTATTTTATAGCCCACAAGACAAGGCCATTCCTAAGAGACAAATAAAGAAAAAAAAATTGGAATCAACAATTTCTACTACTCCAGACAATGAGTCGATGGATGTCCTCTGCAAATACTCATGCGCTGACCCATCAACCAAACTCACCACACTCTCATAGTGTACAGGTGCATACACTACGACAAACATTGACAAAGCAGTAGAAGCACAATTATTTCCTAAAGAAAAAGAAAACAAAATTTTGTCACTAGAATAACAACTACAACAAGCCAAAACCAACCAACAGGCAGAAATACTATTGGCTAAGCTACAAAAGGAGTTCGAACAAATTCAAATAGAATCTCAAAGCAGATTGGCAAGTAAGGAAGCACAGAAACAAAGTATAATATATCTACATACGGATGACCAAAAGATCAATCAGTTTGTCATCGAGGCACTCAGCTATAACTCCCAGCTCACACACCAAAAATAATTGCTATGCCAAAAAAATCTTGTAGTGGAACTCTCACTGCGAAATAAGAAAAAAGTTAACAAGCCAAGTTGTGGAAATGCGACTTGAATATGATGAAATTCTTAAAATTCTAGATTTCATAACTTGGCAAAATTCTAAGAATGGGAGAAGAGCCAACATGCCCAAACTGGATGAATCACATAAGGAGATCTTATTTGTAAGGAGGCATGAGAAAAATGTTGGAGTCAAAGAAGGCCATTTCGCCTCAATTTCCTGTATCATGTGGAGTGTTTGGATTACATGACCTTGGACATGTGTTCAAGGAAGTAGATAATATATTGTCTCTATGATTTCCTAAGTTCCCTGGAAGACAATAGGACCCATTCAGTATTGTCAAGGATTTTACTACTCTGGTAAAAATAAAGATATTCAACAATAAGAAGGACACGTTTGATGATTTTTTCGTACAGAAGAATACCTTCAAAGAAGTGAAGCATATGGACCAGATATTTTTTTATCGAGAGGGCCTTGAAGAATTTTATAGCTATAAAGAAGAGATATTATCAAAGGTCCCATTTGGCCAATCTTTAATTGAACCAATCAGGGAGACCATTCCCAGTGTAAGCTTAGATGGTGACTCTAAAGAAAAATCTAAAACTAGTTCTGGAAAGGAATCACGAGAGAAACCTGCCAAGGGATCCAAGAAGTCATCAGAAAATAAGAAAAGAAGGAGTAGAGAATCAATCCAGGATACAACCCAGTGTGCAACAAAGACAAATGAACAAACTTCGACCATAAAGTAGACTGAAAGCCATAGACCCTCTATACAACTGATAAATCTTGAGGTAATTAATTGGGAAAAGGACTGTGATCATTTCAATAGAGAACTCAAAAAAGAGGAACAAGCATTGGAGACATAAATAACACATGAGGAAACAACTCCAGGAATTATAACAGGGGGAACTGTGAATAATCAAGAAATAGAACACATTCCTGTCACTCGCACCTCTTAGATTGTTTTAAGAACAAAAGAAATTCCCACTGTTGATGTATTTTATAGCCCACAGCACAAGGTCTTTGTTAAGAGACAAAGAGAGAAAAGAAAATTGGAATCCACAACTGTGACCACTCCAGACAATGAGTCAATGGTTGTCCTCTGGAAAGACTCATCCATCAACCCATCGGCTAACTTCACCAAGCTCTCACAGTTCACAGGTCCATATACTACGACAACCCTGAGAAAGCAACAAAAGTACAGTTGTTGCTTAGAGTAAAAGAAAACAATTTTTTTTCCCTAGAATAACAGTTACAACAAGCCAAAACCAACCAACAAGTAGAAATACAATTGGCTAAGGTACAACAGGAGTTCCAACAAATGAAATTAGAACATAAAAGCAGCTTGGCAGGTAAGAAAAAACAGATACAAAGCATAATAGATCTACATAAGGACGACCCAAATATCAATCAGTTTTTCATCAAGGCACTCAGGCTCAACTCCCTTCTCTTACACCAAAACGAAATGCTATGCCAAAAAATATCGCAGTGGAGCTCTCACTGTGAAATAAGTCACAAGTTAACAAGCCAAGTTGTGGAAATGCGACTTGTATGTGCTGAATTCTTAAAAACATCTCAGATTTCATAACTTGGTAAAATTATGAGAATGGGAGAAGATCCAACATGCCCAAACTAGATGAATCACATAAGGAGATCTTATTTGCAAGTTGGAGTTCTTGGCTCAAAGAGGCAGAACAGGAAGTAGAGGACACACCATCGGCAGAAAACAACACGATTGAAAGTGTAAATGAAAATTTTCATAGCATTAATCTTATGCCAGAGACCACACATGGCTTGCTTCCAAATGAAAAAAACTTGAATACAATGGAAACATACAAGAGAAGAAAGAACAAAAGAAATTGGGCAAGTTACTAGATTAAACTGGAAGATATATTCATAGTATCTGGTAAAACCACACAACCAGTGTATCACCCTAACATGCCTAATTATTTCTACAGAGAAAATTTTTCCAATGCTCACCAATTCCATGTTTGTAGCACATTTGAAAGCTAAAGTCAACCAACCTACAGTCCTTAATACCATGCTATATATTTTCGATCTCAAAGATCAAATGCAGGATTAGTCATTATGCACATTTCTATTCTTGTTTTATTTCGCTTAAATTGAGGCAGGTTTTTTAAACTTCCTCAACTTTTTTGTAACAATATATTTTTAGTTTCATAAGTTAGTATTTAAACCCCTCTCATGCCTTTAGAGATGGGTCCAAAAATTTTATCGTAAACATTCTTCAGAACATGCACTTCTGTCCCTTTGAGGACGTTTTTGTGAAATTAATGGAACATGATTTATTTTCTACTTGAATTTGACATCTTCTACTGAAATTTCACTTCTGTACTCTTAGATGATGTTGGATGATTGGAAAGTAGATCAATATTTCTAGAGAACATGAGCAGAACATATTATAAATGGTACTTCTATCTCTTAATCCTTTTTTACTTATGCGCCAAGAAATACATTATCTTCAAGTTATTTATGTATGAAATTGTGAATTTATGATTGCCATTATTGCATTATTGTATGATGATGATTTATAGTTTATGCTAAATACATGAATGATTTTTTTATGCGACATATTTCTCATATCGTTTCAGTTAAATTTGTATATGAAATGATTATTGTTAAACGGATTCACTTCTTATCATAATTGAATGATCTTTATTATCAATTGCTCTAGGACATCATTTTAGATTGCATTTATCATGTTACGCCGGGGATAGTTATAGATATATAAATATTCTTGATTAGGATAAATTGCATTTGAATTAGTTAAATTAGATTAGTTTAAGGATAAGAATTACTCCAAAATCTCAAAACATCATTCCCTTAGCACAAGAATAAAAATAGATTGTGAAACTAATCCCATCATCCCTAGTCGGAACCACTATTCCAAATGGAAAAGGAGCTGTCCCAAGGTCCCCACCGGGTGGTTTGCCCCCTTGTTTAGGCAATGATTTATGTGCCTTCAACAAGTTATCAAGGACATAGTCACTCAAACAAATCTAGATGGATGAAGGGAAAATGGATGGCCACCATTCTGGAATATGATATTGAAATTAGACCAACATAGCTTATCAAGGGTTAGAAAAAATCATGGAAGAGTCCAATTTTAATATGTTAGAGTTAAATTTATAGCATAATTAGATGAAAAGCAAGAGCATCCAACTCCACTAATCTCAGAAGTTTTCACCACACCACCATGGTATGTAGACTTAATTTTTGTCTTAGGGAAATTATATGCTCCTCCTAGTGAAAAAAAACCAAAGCAAGGTTCCTTAAAATGAAATCATTAAAATTATTCATTCTTAATAATAATCTATTTTAGAAAGATGTTGGAGGAGTGCCAATGAACTGTTTTTTGAAAGATGAGTCATACAGGGTCATGGAGGAATTCCATCATAAAGACTATGGTGGCCATCTATAATGGAAATCTATAGCCAATAAAAGCCTTAGAGCTCGTTTTTCTACTATCCTACCCTATTCAATGATGTGCATAAAAAGGTCACATCCTACCATCAATAACAAATGTTAAAAGGAAAAATAAATCTTCTACCATTACCAGTAAAACCAATTTCAGTAGAATTCCCTTTTCAACAATGCGGTCTATACTTCATTGGTAAAATCCACTCGACTTCTTTAGGAAAACATAAGTGGATTTTTACAAAACTAGACTGCTTTACTAAATGTATAGAAGGCATTCCCACTAGACAAGCCACTAATACTATTATTACCCAATTTATGGAAGGAAATATATTATCTAGGTTTGTCTAGCCCCATAAAGTTATAACTGGAAATGATGATGCTTTCAAGTCTATGAAAATGATAGAATTTTGCAACAAATATCAGATTAAGTTAGGACACTCTAATGCTTATTACGCCTAGGGTAATTGGTTACTTGAGTCCTCAAACAAGAGTTTGTCTAACATTATGAAGAAGCTATTATAGGAGAACAATAATTCATGGCAAAAAAAAGTAATCAATGCACTTATGGGTAGATAGAGTTACTACCAAGAAGTCCATTAGAATGTAACCATTCCAAATAGTGTATGGGATAGATACAATTTTCCAAACTTCTTTGGGAATTGTAGTACTCAAAATTATACAAGAAATATAAGTGGAGACCAATGATATACAAAGAATGATCAACAAAACTATTCAGTTACAATAGTAAAGGGAAGAAGTTTATCATTAAACTCAAGTCATCCAAGTGAATATTAAAAGGATTTGTGATAGAATGACTAAAGTTGATGATTTTTTACACAATGATATTGTTTTGAAATGGGATTCCAGAAATGAAGGTAAGGGAAAACATGTTAAATTTTACAACCTATGGAAAGGATCTTTTAAGATTGATGCTTTCAAAGGTAACAATGCATTCCTTTTGTGAGATTTGAAAGGAGAACATTTTCCAGGTGAACCAGTAAATGGAAGACAATTAAAGAATTATTTCCCACCAAATTATATCAATTCATTAATCACCATTGTAAATATCATTTCAATTTTATATTGCAAGAGTGTTGATGACTCTCAAAATAAGTTGAAGCCCATAGAGAAGGTCATTAGCTGTTGATGGCATGCTTCCATAGGTATGAATAACTCACTAGGTATAACAGTTTAGCAGAAAGATTTTTTCAAATTGGCCCAATGGATAAGGCTTGGGTCTATGGTATTCTTCGGCACCTCACAGGGAGGATTCCATCCCTAGTTGGAGTGACTACTAGGGTCATATATTTCATAGGATGAGTTGTTTTGACCTGATGATTTTTATGAGAAAAAATGTAAAAAAATGTTTCATTTTTGAAATTTACTTCCAAAAGAAAATGTGTATATTATATATATATATTATATATATATATATATATATATATATATATATATATATTATATATATTATATATATATATATATATACATACACACACACACACAGAGAGAGAGAGAGAGAGAGAGAGAGAGAGAGAGATAAAAATAAATAGTAGGCGACAAAAAAAATAGAATAAACAAGGAAATGAAAGAAAATAAAAGAAAAGCAAAAAGAGAAAAAATATATGAAAATGTCCCCTTGGGTAAGAAAGTATAAATTCCACCAACAAAAATCAAAATTGCATGAAAGGTTACTGCAAGAACTTTTGTAAATAAAGTGTGTAGGTTGTTTAAATTCTACACTGTGAATAGAAGAATTATAAATAGGTAGTCTAATCACATTGTTTAAGCATGATTAATCGGAAAATAAATTTAATTAGGTGAGTGTATAAATCAATCACACAGTTTAATTATTTAGTTTCAGTAGTGCAGTTAATCACAGAATTTAATCTTGATTAACGAACATAGAAAACAATTAATAAGAAAACCATAGAAAAATGAATAAATGGACCTGCAAAATGAAATGCACCATAGATTTTATTAATTTTGTTTAAATTAGTTAATTTGGTTTGGAATAAATTAATCATGAGGTTACATGATTGATTTTTTGCAATAGTGTATATTATTTATAGACATTTCACAAGTTGTAATAAGTTGGAATGCGACAAAATTATTTGGTGGCATCTCATGACCAACGACAAATCAAAGGGCAAGGATTTCCCTATCAGATCAATGGAGGGGTAGTATTTTTGGGCTCCCCTGAGTTCCTTTCCAATTTATCCATGGGCAAGGGGGGAGTCTAAAAGCCCTGCTACGTGTCACCCCGACAAAATTTGGCACCCCTCCTGACATTTTCACTCATCCCACCCCCGAAAATTCATGTGGTGTTGACTGTTCGCTCCTCCACTCATCCATATCCACCACGTCACCTTTCTTGATCCCACTCACCATTTGCGGCCTAAGCATAGCAGACCCCACTCCCCTAATCCTCCTTTACATTTAAACCTTCCTTGATAATCCATCCAACTCCCAATCATAGACCACCTTCTGGCACTCCCCTACCCACACCAGCAAGCTGTTATGCCTGTTAGCTTCTCTCGTTCCCATGGAAATGGACCCCCTCCGTGTAATGGTAAAATCCAAATGGTAAAAAAATGGTAATTTAAAAATTACCTTATAAGCACGGTTAAAACCACAAATTCCTTTCTTCCACATATTTTTCACAACTTCTACAAGCTCTCATCCACCATTCCACCTATTGTTACTTTTAAAGATTGAAAATGCCTCCTAAGAGTAGAACCCCTAAGGATAAGGGAAAGAAACCAGAGGAAAATCCTATGCTAACCCCTCCTATTGATTTGGATCATCTACCCTTATGTCAAAAGGGTTATCTTGATAGTTTTTCTAGAAGAAACACTTTATTTGCATTTGTAAGAAAGACACTTATAGATCCTAAAATTACTTTTGGTGTTTGCAAGTAAATATTCATTGTGATATCAAACATAGAATTTCATCCTCAAATTAAAATAGTTTTACCTCTTCACTAAGGATGAGTCTATCTTGTGCTTAGTCAAGATAGGTTTCCTTTTATGTTCATTTTCATAGTTGGATTTATTTTTTCAAATACTCCTTCCAAAGGAGAAAACCTCATAGCAGCTTGACTAAGCCCTGGTTTCAGTCACCTTTAAGAGGTTATCTTTTCTAAATTTATATCATACATATGATTCTATAATCTTTAATTTGTTAATCATAAAAATCGTCATTCCTAAACAAGCTAAAGATCATTCTTGTACATATTGTATATATTTGTTTAGATAATTTAGACTACGTTAACATAGGTTAGTTCTAGGGAATGGGTAACTGGAAACCCATTGAAGCCTATCCAAGCTACCATTAAAATGGAAAATAATCTAATTGGGACTCGTAGCATGAAATTTTGTCATAGGTTGTGCTAAAATATTTCCAAGAAGAAAAACCACCATTCGTGTCCTAGTATGAATCGCGCAATTCACCCAAACCATATCTAATTGTCAACCCAGGGTTGTATGAGTTCTCTCAAGGCTATCATGCACTGTATGTGCAGGCCACATTTTCTCTACCCAACAGTGAACATTAACTATAAATTCATCAATGTATAACCACGAGAAATATTGTAACAACAAATAAGAGTAACAATAGATAACAACTGTAACAACAATAAGGACTCATAGAAGCACACTAATAAACATTCAAAAATATTATAAAGTTACAAAAGTAAACTTAACACACATCTAATCTAGCAACACCTGTTGAGGAGAGTCGGTCAAACTCCCCGGTCAGGGTTATGGCGAGATCAAAGAATTATGATATGCCTAGAAGATAAATTTATCATTAATAAAAGAAATAGTAGAATGGTGTTGTTACAAACTCGAATTTAGAGTATTCTCTTGCAAACTTTACCCCTCTTAACAGTTTTTGCTTTCATAACCTGCAACTCTACTTTATACAAATGATCAATGATACAACTCCTAGAATTTCAACACTGTCTTCCCTGAACTACGCAGTAGTTTCCAAAATGATCAGAACGGTAAAATATAGCAGTGTGTAAATTGAAGAGTTGATTCACGTTGCATCCACCATTCAAGAATATCACTGTAATTTTGATAACATCATTCATTGAATCATGGTCTTGGTCCTTCTCCATTTAAATATTCATAAATAACTAAATTAGCAAGTCATTTTGGTAATAATCCCCTACAATTATACTTCATTGACATGACAAGAGGTATACCTATGCACTTTGAGATATTAATTAACCACTACTGGCATGAAATGGATAAATTTATAAGGTAAAAAGGGTGAGTGAAGGTATGAAAATATAGCCACCAACATCTGCCCCCAACTGTTCTTACTAGACATCCTTATGTAGTTGGTTGCCTATGCAAGTCTAGATTTGAGCTATGATGGTGAGTGTGAAGCTATGAAAGATGATGTTTTGGAGACATCTTTGTCCCTAGAGGCTTATACCCATTTTTTGGGATGACTTCTTTCTACCAATATTCACTTACCTCGTAAGTTGGACTATGCTGATCAACTGGCAGCCAGATGATAGGATATCGAAACCTCAAACCCATCCATCAGACCCCACGAAGTCGCATAGATGTAATGTATTTGGGTAACCTATTTAGAGCCCGAGTGAAATTGGGAGCCCCAAAATGATCACGTATCCTGATAGTTGATGATGAAGGATGAAAGCATCCACATTTTTTGGTAGCTGTCTTGGGCCTTGTTACACAGTAATTTGTCACTCTCTCCCTGTCAGTCTCCCTACTGTGTCATGAAATCAAATCCATCATTCTCATGCTCTCTGAACTGGCCAAATGACCCTCTTTGCCAAAGTTTATTTCATCATCGCGATTGTTATTAAAATAACCGCACTGACTGGCGACTGATAGTGCAACTGATGCGCTGCGAGCACGGAAGCACACGGGTTTTCCGTGCTGGTCGAATTTCATGAGACAGCACATCCTATGTTTGTATTAAGTCGCGTTGACATAGCCTCCTCTGTTATCAATATGCGACGTCAGCGCTCCATTCCAGTTATACACTCGCGCTGATCCTGTTTGGGTGAGTTTGCTCTAACAACCAGCCTTCCAGATGACTCTAGACCTGGTTGTTGGCCTTGTGAATGTCGCCCTCCCTTCTATGGCATGTTTGTTTGTCATATGAGCCACCTTTCTTAGATATAAGCTTATCCTTCCACCATTCATGGAGACTCCTTCTCCTATATAAGCCTCTACCATTACCATGAGCAACTAGTTTTGGACAGAGGGGAATTCATAGTGTTTTTAGTGCTGCTCCTAGTATGCAGTTTGTGTGATAAGTGTGGATTTCTAGAGAGCTTAAGGAAGGTTGTGAAGTCTTGTTTTCTTGTGTGAGAGAGAGAGTTTTTTGTCTTGGGATATCTACCTCCAAGGGTGAATGCTTATGAAACTTGCTGGCTGGACCCTCTTGAGAAGGACTCAACGTCAGAACATTGGTTGCACCTTTCTCTATTATTGATTAATAATAGATGACTACTGTTATGGTTCCATTCTCATTTGTCTTTGTAATGGTTAATGTGAATTACATCCTTTCTGACTGATGTACAATTGCTTTTATTAGATTTCATGCTTGTGTTTGTTGTTCTCTTTGTGTGTGCAGGTGTCCATCCACGAGGATAGTGGAGGATCGTGACTGACCAGAGCAAAGGAGCGAGAGCTGCATTTCTTCATCAAACAATAGCACTGGAATCCAAGTAGGTGTTCATTTCCTACCTTTTAATCGCAATTAGGAGCTTGCATAGTAGCAATGATTGATTGTTGCTAGACCCATTTTGGGCTAGTAGGGATCGCCTCTATCTGTAGAGGGGATTTACCTCTCCAACAGGCCTCCTATTGACAAGTGAAGATCTATTTTGTGCATATATCAAAACACCATTGTTGAGTTACCAACATTTGTTGTTTATTTCCTTTGATTCCAAAAAGGGTTTCATGTCTATTATAAACATTCATAGACTAAAAATTCTCCAGCCTGATGAAATGTGGCCTATTTACCTGATTTTCTTCAAAAGTATCAAAATCATTTTTTGATTTGACTTGGTTGAGAGTGTATGAGGTAAAATATTTTCATTTAATATCTCCTACATATGGCATTAGGTAAAATGATTGATCACTACTCAGGAAGTAGTCATGCATGTACAATTCACCCATCAAATGTTGATCCAAAACATTGTGGTATCTTATGATGCATAAAAACAACATTGAATCTTCTATGTCATTATTAAGCTCCTGATGTATGCTCTCTAAACACAAGAATAGATATTTTCATTGGAGGAACAAGGCGTAGATATGAATAGGGGCATGACAAGCCATTTCCTGTTGAGCCAAGGTAAACATTTATTGCTTATCGGCCTTTAGTAGCTTTACCTATTCTTCTAGGCCCCTCAATTTGCTTTTGTTGCTTATCCCACCTCCATATTTCATTTTCTAGTTGTTATATGTAACCAAAGACTATTTTCATAGCTTTCTCGTGATTTTTCCTTATTCCTTCCTAGTGTGCCTCTATAGGACTGGACCCTTGTTAAAATCGAGTTGTTGTAGCTTTCCACTTCTGAATCTTTGGATATATGAAAAGATCTTGTGTGTGAACCATATTCAAGAGTGATTATGTCTATGCAGATGTTGATATCATTGGCCTGCATTAAGCCTATGTTGCCATTGAAATAGTTTTAGGTGAGGGCTTTGCAACGTTTTTCTTATGCTTTCTCACTTTTATTCGCAGGCAGTACATTTGTTTCCTCAATTTCATGACCTCCATATTGAGTTGCATATTCTCTCTAAATTGTTATTGATATAGTTCATTAAGAGGGGGTATCCTTCTCAGACATTGCTCAATAAATTCTTGGTCCACCACTACGTCTTCCATAGGCTTCATAGTTGGTCGAAGGCTTGGAGGTTTTACATTTACAAAATCGTTAATTGGCTCTCGTTCGACTCTGATATCTTCCATTTGTTTCTTATCCCAAGGAACACTCCTGCTATCTATTTCTTCAAGTAAAAATACATGTACATATTCCCTCTAGGATTCTTGATTCACTGTAGGTCCTATGTATGAGTCTATCTCACACCCTTCTCTTGTAGTTTCTCTTCTCCTCAGCCATCCTCCTCCACCTGTGTGGGAACTTTTCCTAACCTTTGTAGGTTGACTTCATCTGTAGCAGTCTTCTCCATCTTCTCAAAAGTAATCTATAACCCTTATAGGTTCGTTTTAACAACAATATCTTCCTCCATCAGCTGAGGAACAGTTTTTGTCCCTTGCGGGTCATTCTGTTTGGCAACGTCTTTTTCCATTGGCTCACGAGCAATTTCTATAGGAGTAACATTGGCCAAACATTCTTCATTTCCTTTTCTGGTTTGCATTGGTTCCTTTGTGACAGTGTCAACCTCTAATCCTTCAATTTTCTCGATTCTTTCACTAGTCTACGCCGGTTTTGAATGACCATACTGATAATGGTACCCTTAGCTTTACCAATAAATTTCAGAATCAGAGTAGAAGTTTCTTCTCTCTCCATATGTCTAAAGGAATGGATTTTCCTTGCCCCTCTTGGAAAAGATGCAAGAAAAGGATAACGAGTAATGATTCCATCAGTTTTCATTATCTCAATTCCTGCTAACATAGACCCTCCTTCCTCTCCTTCTATGTCCACTGGTTGTTCTATGCTCCCCTTTTCCCTTCTTGCCTGCACTTTTTCTAAATTTTCCTTCTACCCAAAACCCAATACTAGTTATTTTGGAGTGGTATCAGTTGTGTCCCCTATTTTCCCCAAAGGTTCCATAGTCAATTGAATAGGTGGAGCTGGTTCTTGTGTGACACCACCAGATATGTTTCCAATCATGGGTTCTTCAACTATTTGAATTGGTGGTGTTGGTTCTTTTGTAAAAACACCACCTACATCCTCAACCAGGAGTTCTTTGATTCTTTGGATAGGTGGCATTGGTGCTTGTGTAACAAAACCACCTTCATTCACAACCACGGGTTCTTTAACTGTTCAGATAGGTGATGTTGGTTCTTATGTGTTGGAACCACCTATAACCACACCCATGGGTGGTGATTTTTCACCTTGATTGTGAGTCAACGCTGTTTCTTGTGGAGCAACGTCGAATGCACTCTCCTCTACCTCCATTTCATCCATCTCTATTGGGCAAGCAGGCGATGCTAGAACATCATCTTCTATGGCTTCTTCTTGCATTGCTACATCTTCTTCCTCTTCTCCTACAGGTAGGATTCCCACAAGTTCTTCCTCTGCCACTTCATTGAATTGTGGCCAAGCCATAGAGGTCCAAGACAGAGCATGCATCACCGATAATATCACTAACTCATGATTTGTTAGCATTGCTAATGGTTTTCGAGATCATAGGGTAGATTATCCGATTAAGTGTAGGTTGCTCCATTGTAATTATGGCATGTTCAAAGAATGAACTTTTTCATGCTAAAACGAAAGGCATGCAAGAAGTTTGAAGTGATATTTAAACAATGTGTAAAAATAGCCTTCATAGGTAACATACCACATTAGAAAATACTCCACCTCACCTCATGGATATGGTAGTGATTTATGATCATACCCTCTTCCGTTCTAGACCACTGTCTCCCCAACCTATAACGATAATTCTGGAAACTCTGAGAGAATATAGATCTGAGAGAACGATTTCTCACCTCTTTCTGTAATCGATTAAAAATTGAAATAACTTCCTTCATGACAGAAACATCAAATCCACGAACTCTAGAGTGATTTCCTTCCACTTTAATGCAAATTTCACTGTCATGGCTTAATCAAATCCTTGTAGCCTATCAAAATATGCATGCCACCTTGCATTCAAGAAAACTTTCCAAACACATGCATTACGTCAAACCTGCTCTATATTTTCTGGCTCATGACTCATAACAACACTCTAGATTAACAATAGACTATTAGGAAGGTGTGGTGGTAGGGACATTTACAGTGAGAACTTGTGACAAGGATGGAGTGCAGTGGTCATGCGATGATGCATATGGCTATTAGAATTGGATCAAGATTAGATAAATACTATTTTTTCTTCAAGAATGATAATGATATAAAGTCGTGAAGGTATTGTTTAAACTAAACTGCCATCATCTAGAAAACTCTCAAAATTGTTGTGTTTTATATTGATGGTAAGATGATGCGCTCGGATGGAGCATCTATGGTTATGGGTACCAGAAAGTACTTAGATGTGTTACCTAAGGCAATTCTAAAGTGGGAAAATAACATGGTTAGTATGGTATGGGGAAGAGACTCCCTCGAATCTATTTTTGAAATAAAGTCAAAATCAATTAATTGAGTAAGCACTAAGTGGTTGATAGATGACATGATCGACCTAATTGTATGGTTTCCATGAAAGGGAAAACCTAAATAAAATACCAAACATGAATGTAATAAAGAGATAAGATATTTTATCGTATCTATCTCTTCAATCAAAATATGAGTTGTATGATTGTTTAAGGAAGAATATAACTTAAGGAAATAAAGTGATGTGAAAAGATCATAAGAAGGGACGGGAGATGTAAAGGACAAGGCTAAGTCGAATATGAGACTAAATATCCTAAAAATTGTCTTTCAAATTTAATATGATTTTATTAATTAGTGCACATGTAATTCATGATGGATATGGATGTAGAAAAATATTTTTGCATAATTATCACTGATGATGATCTAAAACTTTGATGTTAGCATGAGATTTTAAGTATCTATAATAGGTAGAATATCACAGTCTATTTTATGATGCATTTCATTTTTATTTAAACCTTTTACAGGTGACAGATTAAAACCCAAAACTAAGAGTTATGGCTATGATTAAGTGATAGTAGGTAGGATGATTGTTATGATACTATTATGTTGCAACCACATAACATAGTAAAATCATTGCTAAATAATGGCACTTAAACATTACGATATAAACTTCCAATTGGTTGTAGAAATGAACCATGCTCATGAAAAATCCTTAGAAACTGAGCACAACTGTTCTATTTATGAGAAATAGATAAAGGAATGTTTGGCATGATAATAACATAGTGGAAAACATGTGCATAAAGTTATGACATGCAGGTGATGCCATGAGCATGGTATGATGGGCAGTAGCACAAATGGTATTAAGTACAAGAACTACATATGGTACCCATATTACTACATGTGTTACATGATTGAAAAATGATATGTATAACTATGTGTATAATACACCTTTTGTTCATTTATACATAAACACGCTCGGTGGGTGTTTGATAGGACAACCAACCTGGAGGTTGCACAAAAAGAGGAAAATAAGAAGTGTTTCAAGGATAAGTAATCATGGTTAAACTGCAGTTTGGCATACATACGATTATGATAAGTATATGTAGTTATGATGGTATATGAGCTAACATGCTATAATGTTTTATGCATATGCTAGTTGATTTGTTTTTCGCAAAGAAACTGCAGGAAGAAAGTTTTCGGTAAGAACGCAAAGGATTGGAAGAATGTAGAGGGAGAACATGCATTCTTTAAATAAAATGAATAATGGGAAATATAAGCCATAAAATTTTTAGTAATATTGAGAAATGGATTATGAAGTTACGTTTATGGATCTAAAATTTCTTACAAATTGTTGAAAACAATGGTATAGGTAGCTATGGAGGGAGATGTCTTAGGAGCACTCCTTGTAACCGATATATATCGATGATTTTCATCATATGTCAAGGCCATGAGAGCTGTGGATTCAGTAACAATATATCTATGAACAATGACAGGATGTAGTAATACACTGAGGGTAGTGTAAAGTGTAAGGGGGGGAATATGTAACTCCCCTACCTTGTGTGTTAACTATTGTAAACCTAAGATGAGGAAAACTAAGTGCGATATGAAATATGGAAAGAAAAAATATTATTAAATAAATTAATAAATGAATCGCTTGGAAAAGCGAGACAACAAGAGATGAGATTCTTGCCAAATCTCATTGAGGAATGGGATAGAGATAAATCTTTCATGATAAAGCTTCTAGATGTGATTTTAGAAAAGCAAGGATGGATTAGAGATAAACATCCATCAAGGAAATAATCAAAAACTTTGCGGGAGATAAAGGCAAGATTCTATGAGGAAAAGCCTTGTGGTTGATAAAAAAAAGCTTTTAAGGAAAAGTACCTAGGAAAATGGAAAAATCCATAAAAGCAGGATGACGCTAATGGAAATTAAATCATCAAAGAGGGTATTAAATACCCATTGAATCGATCAATTGGGGGTAGTTGATCCATGGCAAGAACCTCAACTCCGGGGGAATCAAAAGTGATTCATTGTTCGTTGGTGGTGCTCTCCTCTCCAAGTGATGTTTTAGTTGGGTTCATGATGTGTAGAATGTTTGTATGTTGTTTTCTTCCCTTCTCTATTTTAATTTCAGTTGTCTAAGAGAAGGTTTTCTCAAATTTCCTTGCCATAAGAAGGAATAAA
This sequence comes from Pinus taeda, assembly GCA_000404065.3. Lineage (NCBI taxonomy): Eukaryota > Viridiplantae > Streptophyta > Pinopsida > Pinales > Pinaceae > Pinus > Pinus taeda. Next base: position 21,750 of record APFE031595249.1, on the reverse strand, counting down.
TTAATTCTTATACATGAGTAGATTTATTGATGTTCTCCACCATTGTGGTGAGTTATTACTTTCATGGAAAATGGTGTATGCTCACTCTTAACATTTTTATGTGGTTAAAGTGCTAGCTCATATGTGTAAATGTGGTGTAATCTATAAGAATGAGAATAGATAAATAATTTACTTGTGGTAACTATATATAAGTGGACTTATTTGTGCTTATGTTCTTTTAGAAATTAGCCTACTTATGATTGACTTCGGATATGACATTTGCCCGTAATAAAAGTGTTTGTACTAACTGATTATGTGATAGTCTTATACTAAGGTGGAACTTTTTGAATGTAAATTTGATCATTGGTAGATGTAATGAAGAAATTGAATGTGTTGTTTAGAGATTATCTAAGTTAATGGTCTCTAAGAGATAATTTTGTTGATGCATTTGAACAATGGAATGATTGGCATATATTATGGATTGTTGCATTTTTCCATAGGACTTGAACGATGGAATTTGTGCATTTATGTTAATCATAAATAACACTATGATGATATCATATTTATTCGTATTAAGATAATTGAGGGAAATAGATATATCAATATGCAAAATCATAGGTAATAACACATTTAATCATGTAAGTCAATGATTCAAGTTATCTATTCCATGCATTTCATCAAGATTATATCCATGGAAACTAGACCAACTAGTCATGCATGTGAAACAAACGCTGAGTCAACAATATTTGATTGTGTTTGAAGGACTATCAAACTCATGCATGACCAAGTTAACCATAACAACTTAATATAAAAAACTTATTAATAATGGGGTAGGTTATCCCTAGAACTTTATAAGTTGCATGTAGTAAGAGGCTCTTCATTCTTCATGTGTTGGGGGTAAAATAAAATAGTTGGAATATTAACATTAATTCCTTTCCCAAATTGCATAGTATGCATAGTAACTTCTATGACATACAACTCGGGACATTGAAAAAAAAAAAAATCCATGGTATGGATTCATTTTTAACATTATGATTAATAATTTTATTAGTACAACAGTGTTTATGCAATGATGATACCGTTGATAGTGGTGAAATCTCAACGGTAAAAACAAATAAAATTTTAAATTCATAAAGCCTAGGGGATAAATATCTGGGTAGGCTCACAAGGTTCGTTACAGAATGTCATTATACTTCCTATAATCTACATAACTATAAACATAATTGTCAACATTATGAAAATTATGAGACTATTGAATACAAAAACTAAAACAATGGGTTCACAAACACACTATTCATCTTCAATTGAATCAAGAAGAGCAGGGTCCTTTGCATTAGACCCTTGCATCAGAGTTGAAGGGATACATGGAATATATTGCTTGATATGACTCAGGAATCGATTTTCTTGTGGCAGTTAGAATTGGTTCTTCTGAAACTCGATATATTCTAGGTGTGCATGAGAAGACACAGACATGGCTATTGCAAATTGCTCCATAGCTTTAGCCATAAAGCTCTTCATCATCCAATATAAGTGAATTGATTGTTAGTATTGTGTGGATCGCCCTCGAGAATGACCGACGTATCACACCAAATTTTTCCAGTCTTCCAAATCAATTTCCATAATTTATACTTTTTGGTTTATGCCCTCTTACCATTCTACAATCAGTTATCTCACATAGGAACAATTTCCCAAATTCTAAGCCCGGGTCACTTCGTTAATGTAGGAATTTATAGGGTAAGTTCCTTATATAGAACATGAAAAGACACCACTCACAAACAGATTACAGATCAATACACCAGTATTGGTTATCTGGTTAAAACCCTCAAAGAGGGAAACAGTCCATGGCCTAAGCCAATGCGGCCACTTCAGGCAATTTATTAATAAAAGAATGAAAATTTTACATAAGCTTATCTCATAAATGGTTACCCTACAAATGACCCTCCATGCTCTTTAAATAGAGATCATGGACCAATCAGGTGTTAAGCCACAGATCAAGTGTCAGTAATACCAAGGAAAGAATGAATCATTGGATCACTACATATCATGACCATTGGATTGTAAGTTACAAAAGTACATAGTAAAGAAACACACTTTACCTAACTCTATGCTAGATCAAGTTATACTTAAATATTTCCTATGTGTCAGAATATCCGAAAATCCCCCCTTAAGAACAACTTGGGATAGTATTGAAGGATGTGCAAATATGACACAATAGGAGAAGGAAAGAGGCGCTAGAGCCTATGCCCCTTAGTGACAACTTCCTGAAATCCAACCATAAATCAAAGTTTAGTAGACTTCACCACTATGAGAGCCTTTGTAAAGACGTCTGCAACTTGATCATCTGTTGAACAATATTGCACTTCAAGAACATGGCTGTGAATGAGATTTCTGATGAAGTGCATATGCAGTTCAATGTGTTTGTTGTGCTGATGTTGGAATAGATATTTTCATAGTTGAATGGCACTTTAATTATCACACCAAAGTGTAATCGGATGCTGCTGCTGAAACCCAAACTCTGATAGGATTTAATGAAGCCACAAGGCTTTCTTACTAGCTTCTATGGAACCATGATACTGTGCTTCTCCTGAGGAAAGAGAAATGACACTTTGTTTCTTGCAAGCCCATGTAATAGGTCCTAAACTAAGAGTGAACACATAACCTGCAGTAGACTTCTGATCGTCAGGGTCACCAGCCCAATCAGAATCAGTGAAACCAACCAACAGAGGAGATGCTTCTACACTGTAAGGAATCCCAAAATAGATTGTACCTTGAACATAACAAAATATTCTTTTCACTGCTTTCTAATGACATTCATGTCGGTTTTGCATAAACTGAGCAATAAGGCCAACAACAAAGGAAAGGTAAGGATGAGTATGAGTTAGATACAAAATTTTTCCTACAAGTTGATGGTATAAGGTAGCTTCAACTTCAGGGGAAGTACAAGTGGCTGAAAGTTTGGCTCCAAGCTAAAAGGGAGAAGGGGCTGGCTTATAGTCTTCCATGTGAAAATGGCATAGAAGATCATAGGTATACTTGGACAGGGAAAGGGAAATACCTTCCTTATATTGCAAGACTTGAAGACCAAGAAAATAATGCTAGTGTCATAAGTCTATCATTTCAAACTTATTTTTAAGGGTGGACTTCACATGGTTCACAAGGTTGGGATCACTACCAGTGAGGTTAAATCATCAACATAAAGAACAAGAATGATAAGAGACTTGCCCACTTTCTTGGTGTAGATAGTATTGTCAGAATGACACCTAGAAAAGCTAGATTCGAAAAGAAAGCTATCAATTTTGGCATACCAAGCCCCAGGAGCTTGCCTGAGACCATAAAGGGATTTCTTAAGCCAGCATACAAGGCTAGAGTCTGTTTGTATAAAGCCAATAGGTTGTTCCATATAGATTTCTTCATGCAAGTCCCCATCCAAGAAGGCAGATTTAACATCCATCTAATGGACTTCCCATTTGAAAGAGGTAGCAAGGGAAAGAACAAGGCATATAGAGTTCATTTTTGAAATAGGGGAGAAAGTTTTAGTATAGTCAATGCCTTCAACTTGTGAAAAACTCTTAGCAACAGGACGAGCTTTATGTTTATCAACTTTCCCATCTGGTCCATACTTGGTTCTGTAAACCCATTTGAATCTAACAAGTTTTGGTACCTTTGGTAGAGGAACAAGATCCCATGTATCATTTGCCAATAATGAACGATATTCTTCATTCATAGCTGCATCCCAATCTGGATGGACTGAAGGTTCTGCAAAGGTGCCAGGATCATAATTCGTGGAAGCTTGAGCCAGTAAACAAGAGGCTCTATCAAACTGAGAACGTGTACATTAATAATCTATAGGATCACCGGCAAGATCACCTGCTGCATCCCGAGTAGCACAGACCAAATTTGGAAGCTGAGGAGATGAAGGAGGATCCTGAGAAGGTGGGGGAGGATTGTCATCCTTGCTTTCATCATCTGAAGAAGAAATATTTTCAAAAGTATAAGAGATAGAGAGAGGTAGCACATCCACCCAACTAGGATCATAGGTCGATAAATTTTCAGCAAACTTTACATCTCTTCTAATGATAACATTTTTGGACTTAAGTGGAATAAGTATATATCCTTTGACATCTTTAGAATATCCAACAAAAATACATTTTTCACTCTTAGGTTCTAAAGCTTTATGTTTCTCATCTGGAATATGGAACCATGATTCACTTCCAAAAACAAAAAAGTGACTTAGATCTTGTTTAATTGAGCTCCATCCTTCTTCTGGAGTGATATTGTTTAAAACCTTAGTAGGAGTGCGATTTATTATGTAATTTGTGCATTTAATTGCTTCTTCCCAAAAATTAAGACTAAGTCCTTTAGATTGAAGCATACAATTAGCCATTTCCTTTAAGGTGTGATTCTTCCTTCCAGCTGTTATCACTTAAGAATTCTAATGCCAAAATTTCTCATACTAGCTTGATGATAAAGGTCGATGCTGGTCTAAGTTTGATTTTGTTTGTCCGTAGAGTCTAAGTCTTAGGGGGTCTTGGTTCAAGTATGCATTCTCATTAATCACTGGTCATTCTCATTCATCACTGATCTCATATCCATGTTTCAGTTTGATTTAATAATTACTATGTGCCACAAAGAATTTAGGTGATTTCGTAGTGCATAAATCCTTTTAAGCAGTTTCGCAGTGCAAAGGTCCTTTAGGCGTTTTCATAGCGCGATGCATTTTAGGTGATTTCGCAACGCATAATTCAAAATTTACACTGATCGCGCTGCGAAATTGGAGATTCGTGCATTCCGCAGTGAATCTTTCCCAATTGTCAAATCTGTCAAGTTAATCTATGGTTGCATCATTCATTGTCGGTTTATGCACTCCACATATCATGTCTAACCATTTACTTCCATTATTACAACCACTAGGTACGTTAGCACACACGTAATACAAGTTCCAAGGAAATTCAGGTATGTACAGTTTTAATGAAGATTGTAGGCCTTGCATGAGAAACAAATCTACAAGATTTCAATTTGAAAACATCGTCATCAAGCGAGGTAGCTATCAAGCGAGGCAACATTCAAGCAAGACATAGTTTAGAGTTTGAGCAGCGCTAGCATTTTTAGCCTCCATTTCAATGAATCTTCATGGAGGGATTGGCAAAAAGGAAAGACCATAGATCAGGCAAATGTTTGAGAAATGAGCCTAAAGGTTTAAATATAACCTTAAAGAACAGAGAAGTTGAGCAGGCATTTAAACAAGCTGGATGTTGGAATTTTTGCAAGAAGCTACAGGGAGGTCGTGCACAAGTTACTAAGGAATTTGCCCTGAATTTTACAGGACTAAACTCAAAGTTTGGTATGCTGGAATTGCAGGTATCACCAAACATGGTATCCACAGTTATGGAGATTTCAAGAGGGCAAGAAAATTGGTTCAAGAATTTCAAATTTGACCTGAACCCATGTAAAGAATTTCTAAAGCAAGAATTCATTAACTCAGATTTGAGCAAGTCTGTTCCTAGAAGTTATGTCAAAGAATGATATGCACATTTTCTCACCTGTATACAGAAGCACCTGACCTGTGAAGGGAGATATAACAAAGTGTATTCGTTCCATTTTAAACTTATATTGCATTTCACAGGGAAGGCATCTATTGATCTACCTTTTTACTTATTCCGCAACTTAAGTAAAATGTGTGACCAGGTGCAACTAAGGAAAGAAGCCTGTGAGACTTCATTGTTCCACCATGGCCTGATTAAGTTGATTGTTCTGCATGAGCTTCAGAGGGTAGGCAGTGACTGGGACACATTCATATTCATGTCTAGTTTCAAGAGCAAGACCAGTCTCAGGCCTCAAGCTGCAAAAGATCTTTCAACAACAACCGGTCCTTAAGAAGAAACAAGAGCCAAAAGGTTTTCAAAGTTAAAGGCAAGGAAACAAGTAAGGGAATCCACCAGGCCACTAACCATCTAGGATAGACCCCAGCAGTCCCTTAAAGAGAAAACTCAGGATAAAGAAACTGCACATGAATCAAGCATAGGTGAAAGAGTTCAAAGAAGAAGGACTAGGAGCTAGGTGGCAAAAGAAAAAGGTAAGTCATTGGCTATTGAAGAAAACCCTATTTCAAAGGGAGACTTAAATGATTTATTGCAAGCAATTGACATTGAAGAGTCCCCACTAGTTCAAGTTGATTTGATACAGTCAGGAAAAGAGAATGCTAAGAAGGTCAAAGCCTCAAAGAAACTCAAGTTTGATGATGAAGATGATCAATTTGTTTCTAAACCCAGGAGATCCATAACAAGGAACTTCAAACAAGCACGGGAGGTGCCGCCAAGAGCAGATGAAATAGGAGAGGTGACACGACCTCATGAAAGAAAGGATAAAGGCAAAACAGTTGCCACTCAAGAAGAAGGTAATATAGAAGACTTGAAAAAGAGGTTGGGATTGGCCAACTTCGAAATTGCTAGACTGAAAAAGGCTGCCGAAAAATTTGCACTTAAGGAAGCTTACTTTAACCAAATGCAAGCTCGATGGGAGGACCAAACATTTCAAATTCCTGAAGTGGTTGATTTTAGTGTTCAATTTCGTAGCTGGACTACTACTGCCATAAAGGAAGCTCAATTTATCATAAAAGTGAATACAAACCTTAGGTATGGAATTAAAGTAATGAAGAAACAAATTGAAGACTTAAAGATATAGTTGAGCCAACAAAAAGAATCTCCATAAAGAAATCTCACTTCAAGTAAGATTATGTTTCAAAGTTTTGATGGTTTTGCTTGGTATAATATTTATTAAAGAATCAAACATTCCCATTAAGTTTTGAAAGGTCTTGGAGAAGTTGAAAGAATGTTTAAATAGTAAAGAGCTCAAATAGCAAAATTTTGGGTTGAAACTGTGATTTTTGGAACAACACAACAGTTTCGTAGTGCACTACGAAACTGCTGAAGATGATGACTAACGCTCAGCAGTTTCGTAGCGCGCTACAAAACTGTTGAAGCTTCATAATCCCATCTCAGTCAACCGGTTTTTGAAATACAAGTGGGAATTTTGAAAGGGGGATATCTACCAATGATCATCTGAAGCTATCAACCTTCAACAAGGTCAAGACAGGTGGAGGAAGCATGTATTTGAATCCAAACTCTAAACTTTTTGTCATAAAGTGAACATATTTACTACAGTCAAAAATATGTCAGACATCATGAAAGAGCTTTTGCCTTCACACATAAAAGAGGTTGACATCACATCAACGACATGTCCCTCTGTTATATTTTGGATAATAAAAGAAAAAGGGCATGGTTATTTGGATTCGAATATTTTGAGGCAAACCAAAGACCGATAAACAGGGGTAGTTTTCTATGTTTCAGGGCCATGGAAAAGATGTGACATTGAAGATCAACATGGAGCCTTGAACATCCATCACAACCAAAATAAAAAGGGACCAGATGTCAAAGAATGAGAACCATTGTAATCGAGGCTATTATTAGCATAACATGTTGTTATAATCCTACTTGATTTAGATCTCTAAAAGGTCTAGTTGAAGTTTGTTACATTAAATAGGCAATTAAAAGTTAAACAAATTTCATTAGAAGTAGATTTTGAGTTCCCCTAATGTTTAAAGAGGAATCTCAGCCAAGTCTATATATAGGAGAAAGGGAAATGTAATCAGGGTTGGAAGTTTATGTAAAATGCTCTGTTATTAAGCTTATGTAAAAACTATGTTTCTTTGGTAATACAGTACTAGCTTCTGCTGCTCAAGAATCATAGATATTTCAATGTATGTGTCCTTGTTGTTGTCTTTTCATGTGGTTTACAGTATTATGAGTATTTGATCACTTAGAAATCACTTGGAGTGTTCTAATTTCCTTCATATACTCATAGACTTTCCTTTTCTATTTGGTCTACTCTATTTATATTGAAATATAAATGCCTTGTTTTTATTGCAAAGCCAATTCAAATGTTAATGCTAAATGACATATGACTCCATAAACCCAATGGATTCTTGTTAATTTTCATTCCACCAGCCTCATTCCTATTTGTTTCACAAATATTTAGCCATCTTAATCCTAATCATAAATTCTTAAATCCTTTGAGAGAGCCCTATCAGGCTAAGGAGGCTAAGCCTTAGCTAAAATATTGGTTTGAAATAGTTGCTTGAAGTCTTCCTGGTCTGCAGCCTTCCAGTGCCTGATTTTGAGATAACACCAGCTACACCATTTTGTTGTGGATTATAGTGAATTGTATGTTGCATTTTAATTCCATTCTCAGTGCAAAAGTTGATGAATTTGTTGTTAACATGTTCTCCACCATTATCATATCTTAGCTGAAGAATTTGATGTCTAGATTGCTTTCTAACAAAGGCCTTAATGGACAAGAACACGTTAAATACTTCACTCTTGAGTTTTAAGAAGTATTCCCAAGTGCGTTTGGAGAAATCATCAATGAAAGTTAATAAATACTTGTAGCCACAGAGTGAAACTACTAGAAGTGGACCACATAAATCACTATGCACAAGTTGTAAATGGGCTGAGGTGTGCCAAGAGGCACATTTTTCAAAACTATCCCGATGATATTTTCTGAGTACACATCTGAAACAAACACCAAATCTGCAAGATACCGTTTGGGAGATTTGATTTTTGATAGGGAAAATGGAGGCCAAATTGAAAAATTCCTCTTGGGTTGGAAAGTAGACATGCAGTCCTTTCCAACAAGCACACTTGGAGCTAATTTTGACTTCGGTAAGGCCTCCAAAAGTGGGTCGAAACAAGCACGGCACATACAAAATCAGGCGTGGTGCATAGAGGAAAAATTGCCAGTTTGGCAAAGTATTGCTCTGTTTTTCGCCCAGCTTTGGCTAGTTTGACTTTTTCACTTTATTAATGGCAAATTTGTAATGTAATTTCATGTACATTGATGGATCATGATGTAAATATGTCAAATTTTCACTTGGTTAGGTAGATTCATCAGTTAAAAAAGTTGTTTGAATCTGAATGAATCAATGCCCTTGTTTCTAGAAGCATGTTGATTCATTGCGTGATTTCTAGTTCCTAGTTTAGAATCAGTTGGATCAGCTCCTAAATGTGTGAGCTCGATCCCTACAGGCAAGGAGGAGCTATACATTCTCCATATTATGTATTTTTTCAGTCATTAGCATGGTTGGACTCTTGAGAAAGCCTTGAGCTTCATTGTACACTCATATCAGTATTTTGGATAAGGAATTGAGACCAGGATTTGCAGTACTCTTTGGGATCCCTGTGGCATTTGTTTTGGTAAAGTGATTTCTTATGTCTTTGTGAATTTTTTCATGTGTTATATGTATCATTTCTCTTTATTTCTTCTCAACTAAACAAACAAGAGTGTAAGTAGAATACATTGAAAAGTTTAGTGCTCTACTTACATTTTTTTTTAGTTTTTTTTTATGTTTTCCACTATTTGGAGAGGATCCACGGTTCCTCTTACCTATTCAAATCCTTCTCTCTCTGAATCCATCGATATCACTTGATTTAGAGTTCCAAATTCAACTGCCTACCTTGCCCAATCAAGATCCCTGCAGAACTATGGCTCATTCTCCGCACCCTAAAAATCCGCCTTCTCATCTGAGCCAACAATTCATTAATTCTTTCAAAAACCTCTTGCACACATATACCTAGCCTAAGATAAGTAATAAAATTAGTCATCTCAAGCGTTTTGTAAGCATAATTAGCTGAGATTGACCCAAATAGAGCGCTATCCTAGCTTGGTAGGGCTAGCTACCAGGTTGGGCGTGGTTTGATGTGGACCTAGAATCTTACCTTTTTAGCCTGAGGTAAATTTAGGCTCTCACAGTCTATATGAATAGTTGGAGCTCCTACAACACTAAGAGATATATCATCACCAACCTATACATAGTTTGTGTTACAAGCATTTAAAGAATAAAAAATGGCCTTGTTTTTGGCCATGTGATAAGAGGCTCTAGAATCAATGAGCCACTCATGAGAATGTGAAGAAAAAGATACATTTAGTGCATATCTAGACCAAGACGTTTGAAAAACACATGCAAAAAGTGTTATTCCTGGAGATGAAGTTGAAGTTGAAGAGTGATTCAAATGGATGTTATGCTTCTTCATTGCTACTTCGAAGGCTTCCATCCTCTTAAAGCACTTGGATTCTAAGTGGCCATATCGATTACAAAAGTGGCAATGTTGATCAGTCTTCTTCCCTTTGTTTTTATTTGCCTTATATTTTGTTGAAATTATTTTTCATTTTGAGGCTGAAATTGCTTAGGACCCTTGTTTGGTTTAGGACCATTCTTTTTAAGATACAACTTGTTAGGATTGTTTGAATTTGGTTGTTGCTAGGCGGCTAAGGCTTTCTTAGTAGAGTTTCCAAGATTAAGAAGACCAAGGTGTAAGAGTTTTCTTGTAGTCTTTTTAAAGAATCATAAAAGGAATGAAAGGAAGGGAAGTTGTAGTGTTGTCCTTGAAAAATGAAGGCTTCTCTTGTAGAATGGAAGGTGGAAACAAACATAGAGTAGACTGGTCCAAACTTAGTAAGAATGGAATAGATAAGGTTGCCATCTTCTTTATTAACCTTAACACCTTCCAAGAGAAGTCTAAAGGTCTTGAACTTGGACAAAAAATATTCAATGCAAGAACAATTATTGGGGTCCAATGTAAGCAACTCATTTTCAAGTTGATGGGCTCTAAGTTCATTTTTAATTCCAAAAACTTTAATGATCTGTTTCATTGCTTCATTAGGACTATCAAGTTCTGCGATATGCAATCTAAGGTCTAGAGAAATAGACATCCCTATTAACCCACATGCTTGATCTTTCCTATTTCCCCATTTGGCTTCCCTGTCTTCATCTTTCAGTTTGGTTTCTTAGCCTGAGGCTAATTTGTAAAGACATTTACTTCTAAGTAAATCCAGGACATAGGACCTCCTTTGGAGGTAGTTGGTGTTGTCAAGAATAATATGGCATGGACATTCCATTTTAAAATAAACTAAAGCTGTAGATGTTGAAAATAAGTGTTTCGATGGAAATATCTGAAAAAACTAGGTTCATTAAAAAACAATGGCTCTTAAAACAACTTTTGGATGAAGAAGTTATGGCTTTTTGAAGAAAATTGTTGAAGATGTCAACAAAATGTGGGAATGTGGGAAATTGAATGATAATGTTATATTTAAAATAAAATGTGCCCCCTTTCGAAACTTAATCTAAAAAAGTAGCTTTGAACCAAGAAAGACTTGAACTCAACACCTTTATTCTCATAAAGTAGCTTTCGGTTTTTTTTTCTTTTTCTAGTCACTGAAGCATTGGGGTCTTTGGGTTTTTTTTTTTTCTAGTCACTGAAGCTTTGTGGTGTGTGCTTACTAAAAAATCTCTTTTTTGCCTATAAAACAAAAACACAAAATGCAACATGGACATTAAAAAAAACAAACCTAATGGCTTGACATTATCTTTAATTGGAAACTATATATTTCCTCAATGTTTCTGATTTTCTGAGATCATAGTAAGGCGCAGCAGAAAAGATCATATGCATGAGAAAAATCCTTCCTGTTTCTGATTTTCCCAAATCACACAAAGTCACTGGGAAAAGAGCATATGAAGAAATGAAAGGTATAGACCCAATAATAAAAAAAAACAAAGAGCTAAATAAATCGAAATAAGCAGAGACAAAATAACTAAAAACTACAAATAAACACTGTATACCTCCAAATCTTGAAAATGATGTAGCTAGGGCTACCAGAAACCTTTTTGAATTAAACAAAAGGGGTCCCTCATTGGAACATATGATCCTAACACAATAGCGTAGTCTTCTTAGCCTGAAAGCAATCAGAAATAGTAGATCTAGGAAATGGTGGTTAGATGCAGTTCTACCGGCTTCAGATTTGGATCAGCAATGGATGCGGCCCTTAGCTTGGTTCTAATACCATGTAGGAATGTACAGGGTAAGTTCCTCAAATACAACACTAAAGGACACCACACACAAAAAAATGACAGATCAATACACCAGTATTGTTGATGTGGTTAAAACCCTATAAGAGGGAAACAGTCCATGACCTGAGCCAACGTGGCTACTTCAGGAAATTTATTAATAAAAAAATGAAAATTTACATAAGCTTCTCTCATGAATGGTTACCCTACAAATGACCCTCCATTCTCTTTAAATAGAGATCATGGACAAATTAGGTATTAAGCCATAGATAAAGTGTTGCTAATACCGAGGAGAGAATGAACCATCGGATCACTACATATCGTGACCGTCAGATTGTAGGTTACAAAATTAAATAGTAAAGAAACACACGTTACCTAACTCTACAGTAGACCAAGTTATACTTAACTATTTCCTATGTGTCAGAATATCCGAACAGCCTGTTCCCACATTCCCTACATCTACGCGAGCTTGGATTCAATCAAGGTTGTAATGATGAATTTCTTATCGATCCATGGTTGTACACACACCTTCAAGACAACTTCCTTATGTCGCGCATCATCTGCTTGCTCCTTGTGTGCTTTTCCTTTTTGCATCTGGACGAGCCTTTGTGTAAGGGCCCCCATCTACACAGTCCCTTTTATTTCATCGTACTATTACTGTAAGTCACTTGCCTCTATTTCTAAGTGTTGTATGTTCGGATCCTCCTGTAGATTAGTGAGGAACTCGAACGACTCTTCAAATAGTTTGGTTCAATCCTTCACGTAATTGGTGATCTTCACTATTCCTACTGTAGTGGCACTACTACACTGTTCCTTCACCTCAAGGGGAGTTGAAGGTTGTGTCTTCAATTGTAGCTCAGCTATCTAAAGGTTTAGTTCTAGCTGAACCCTAGCCATTTCTTCTTTGGCCTCACAAACCCCTTCTTCTAGTCTCCAGATGCATGCCTCCGTTGGTTCCTCGGCTGGGATTGCCAACTCAGTCACCATTTGGCAGACCTACACTACCTGTATATTATGTGTCATGACCTCATCGCATTTCATGCTCAATTTTTAACTATTAATCTGGTGCTCACTCATCACCTAGAGCGCACGACACTCCCTCACCTGCAATTCTGCAGTCACTCTATCATACAGAACATAGACCCTGTCCTAGGTGAGTGCAACCATGTTTATGCCAACTCCCTTCAGTGCACTGACCATATTCCTGTCGGCCTCATTTTTTGTAACTAGTGCACCCTATGGTAGCACTATGGTGTTTGTCGCATGAGCACGTAGCATTTCCTTAGTCGTAGTCGTGCCTACTGCTAGGATGGTCAATAGAGTACAAGTGTGAGGAGTGCACACCTACAACTAGTGTACCTATGTGTGGAGGGCCCCCAACACTATCTGTTTTTCCTCTGTGAACTTCTGGATAGCCTTTCTGGTGACGTCCCACACTATATCCCCTATGTCACAGAGATCCCCCATAGTGAGGGTGATTAGATCAAAAGAAGTCTTGGAGGATTTTGACTTCTTCCACGGCCCCACCTTCTCTCTTGGGCACTATCACTTTAGTTGTATCAATCCTGTCTATTGGTCCATGCCACCTTCCTCTGTTTTTGTCTCTTGTTTAGGTGAAGGTTACTTCTGGGCCTCATGCTCCTTCTCTGCTACCTTTTGTTGTTCTTTTTTTGCCTTAATAGCATCTTGTGTCTCCTACGCCTTTGTTCCTACCACTTTGTTACTTACCTTCTCTGCCAACTGTGCCATCTGTGATTTTTCCTCCTCCTTCTTCCTATGTGCAACGAACTTCTCTGATTCCATGCAGAGCTAGCGTGAGTGCGCCATGATTCAAGCATGGCAAATATGAAATCATTTGTGGCCAGGTAAGCTAGCTCCTTCGATGCCTTTGTGGGGTCCTTGCTCACCCTGATGTACACATGATGAAAGTCTTCCTTGAACTCCGCAAAGCTCTACATGCACTTTTAGATAGTGTGCAATAATTATGGCTTCCATTTAATCCCCATTCTGATGTTTGTCTCCATGAACACCCAAAATATCTTGTTGTGTATGGTCCCGACGATGGAATTTTTTGGTTTGAGAGGGCCTGACCCATGTTCAGAGCTAATTAGCCAAAAACATCCCTACACTACTGGCCCTTTTGACATTAGCTCATGGTGAGCAGACTGAGCTCTCAACTATAGCAGTATGGGAGGATGTTGGAACCAATTTTTTGCACCCTGGAGATGTCTGAGGGGTCAATTTAATCCAACTATGCCTACCTTCATGCAGGTCGCTTCACACACTATCCTAACCAGTGAGACCTTCATGATCTATTAGGATCTCCTTTTGCATAGCCCTAATTAGGGGCTGAGTTTATTTTGCGCTACTAGGGTATGATTTGCGTTATTTCCCCAAGTTACATAGTCAATCTTACTTATCTTCTTACTATTGTTAGTTAACTTCATGTAAACAGATACCATATGTCACATTAACTTAATCAACACAATCAGATATGATCACGCACCATATAGACAACAAAAATGAAATTTATACACAATATATTTGATAGAGAAAAGAATAAATAAATACATAGAATTTATGTAAAACTTTTCTTTATTAATGCTTTAATAGTTATAGACTCGACTCATCCTGTGCACTCAGCTGTAGAGCCTTCTCCTACTCTATGACCCAAAGACTCGACTCTATGCTTAGATATTCCACTATCCTTCTATTCCATCATCATTCTTGTAATTATGCTATGTCTCAAATACTTATAGCCTTGCTCTATTATACAATCCCATGGTCCGCATCACATTGGTATATCTCTAAAGCTGACATTACGTTACAACATTGAAGGCGAATAACCCTATGATACATTTACAACTTCACACTCCGCGCCCACTAAATGTAGATTCATTACATCAGATTTACAACTTTTAAACAAAAACTGGGCTTGAAGCCCGAAAAAATTCCTTGGGGGATCCTGTGCCAAACATTAAGGAAGACTTACAGAAACTGATGGAAATAAAAAATGCTTGCAGCTAGAAATTTTTCCAACCAATTTTTGGCTTCATCTGGCAAAGATAGAGAAGAAATGCTGATACTGACATCATCTTCTTCAACCTCAAAAGGTCAATTTTTTTTCAAAACTCTTAATTTACTTTTCATCAATGATGTTACAATATTCTCCATCAAACCCGGCAAGATATTTCTAACAATTTTCAGTGAAATCATGGAGTATAGGAGGTAATATGAGTGGCTTATATATATATATATATATATATATATATATATATATATGGAATTTTACAAGGTATAGGAGTATGTAAAGATGCTATAAGATTAGCCTTGATTTCTTAAGGCTTGTCAAGTTGAATATGATCAACATAAGTTTCAAAAGAAGGGTCTTAACCAAGATCAAAAGCGCAACGAAAATTTATGTTCACAATATTCAAAGGAAAGGAACCAAATGCAAGCCTGAAATCTTTTCTCAAATACAATATACATTGGAAAACCTTCTTGAAATTCTCCGAAAAAGAGAAGAAATAATTTATTACAAATAACATGATGTCTTGTATGAAATTCCAAGTTGAATACCTGAACTTTCCTTATTGTCTTTTCATATTTATGTTGGTAAGGTTCATCCTCTTGTGGAGTCATTGAATTAAAATTGAAACTAATTTGGAATCACCATGTGAATTATTTCAGCCTTTCTATGTCTGATCACTATCCACCAATAGCAATCAGATCTACAATTTGAGTTTTCTTTCCTAGGGAAGATGAAACGTTTCGTTCCTCAACAATGATGCAAAAATGTTAGCACTCCTTAGTTTCCCAAGGCTGACAAATGAAACCAAAGAGGTAATGACAAACCAAACTTGGACTTGGAAACTAGTGCTGCCAAATTAGAGAGAGATCTCTCTAAATCATCCTCATAGCCAATGGAAATGACTATAGAATATGAGAGTTTTAGACTAGGTATTAGCTTAGTAGGGTTTCAATTAGGGTTTGATGGATAAGAAGCACACGGTCTAGGAACTAAGCCAAGTAGGTCAAAATATTAATTATATTCATAAAATGAGGTAAGGTGGGTGTAATCAGTGAAACAAATGGTTTTTCATTGTAGTATGGTAATGAGGAAATAAGGAGCAAAATTAAAATACACGTATGAATTCGTTTGCTTAAGAGGATGAAAACACTTTATGTGACAATCTCAAACAAAACAAAGCTTAAGAGGCAATGCATTATGTTTAAAACTTATGATAGTAACACAAGAAGAACATATATGGTTTCTATAACTACATAATCATTAGATTCATAAGGAAAACTAGATAAAAAGAGTGTCAGTGACCACATCATAAGAATCCCATAAACATTGATGCAACTGCTTATATTATTTTTGTCAATATCAAGTACACTAGTTCAGAATGTATGAGCCTAAAGTATACAACCCATCCTTTGAATTCATTCAACCTACATATATATGAAAAAAAAGTTCCCCCCTCCAATGGGTCAAATCCATCTTCCTAGGAACTGCTCTCATGATCTCTAACCATTACTAAATACTAGGGATGTTACATACCCATTCCCTTTTTACACTAACTGAATGAGTTTGTTTCCCCAAGCATTTACTTACAAGATTATTTACAATTTAACCCATAACAAACTCAATTACATTAGATTACATTATGAAGTAACTTATTACATCAATCTAGTTTGAGCTTAGACCATTATAAGTAGTGAAATAGTCAAACTCACAAAAACACAATAAATGAGGAGAAGTGCAATAAAAGTTTGGACAGTGCTTTAGAGACCTTCCTGTATGGCTTTTTGGATGAAAAGGGTATGGTTGGAAATATGATTATGTATATTACACGATGGAGTCACCAACGATTGAAAATGCCCACTCCAAATGGCCTTAAGAGTTCCTTCAAGTTAAATTGTCCCAAAAGCGCAACGAGTGGCCTGAAATAGTGCTAGAAAGGTTCAAAATAGGCACTATTTTGTCAATTACTTAAAATATATGAATCTCCAAGATTCCAAATGTACTTTAATGAGATATTTCCATCATCATCAATATCCACATGCTTGAAATTGTGCATTTATACCTCTTGGGAAAAATTGCAACAAGTACTCACTGTGTTTTTGTAGGGTGAAATTTCTGCATTTTTCTACAAAAATAGGGATCAAATATGGAGTGATACCTCTTTAACCATAATACATGTTAAAAAAATGTGAGAGTTTTTTTACATAATATTTTTTTTAATAAAATCCTTTCTCATTTTTTTAAAATTCATTTCCATATTATAGAAAATCTGTTCCACAAACTAATGACTAAAACAACCAAGAAAAAATGGAGAATTAGGGCTCCAATAAAGTTAACTATCTCACAATATATGATACGTGTGTAGAAACTAAGGAGGTTATTGTGATTTACTTATTAATTTAAAGTAACCTTATTTTTTTTTCCAAAATTTATCTTCATTTGGTAAAAAACCTCTTTTGACAAGGATGACCAAAAACAGAGTCAGAAGCACAACGACTCTCTTGTAGCAACTTGTATTTTGGGCATATCTCCCAGGTCATAAAGTATATTAAAAATTGAGAGAGGTTATTTTTTTTGGGTATGATATGAACCAAAAAATCCTCCAGTGTTCAATAATAATTTCCCATTTGTTCAAAATCCTCCAGTATTCAAAAATAATTTCCCATTTGTGCAACAAATAGTTGTTGTGTTTCTGGAGGATAGCAAAACAAAGCTAAAAGCACAGTAATTTGAGGAGAGGGAATGAAGGGGAAGGGGGATATGATAATTTATGAGGAAATTATGGGGAGTAGGGAAGCTTATTAGGAAGACAATTAAATTGGAATTCCTCAATTTTAGTGAGGGAAAGAGGGTAAAATATGGAAAACGCACTCCTAGTCTAGAAGCGCAACAACTATTTAGGGTTGTGTGAGAAAATGATGAAATAAATGAAGTTGAGTAAGGGGTATGGTGGGGAGCATATAATGAGGGGTATTTGGGATGTATAAACTTTTACTTAGGAAAATTATCTGTCAAGTGAAGCAAAACCAATGAAACCACAAAGCGCAATAAAAAATCCTAGGCAACAATTTTGTTAATTTTCTGAAGAGATTGACTAAAGCAAGGCTTTGTAAGTGTCATACTTAATTTTTTGAAGATGTTTGAAGCTCTTTAATGATTTTTTCACTTTTTATTTCCCTCCTTTTGCCTCCAAAACAAAGGTGCATCAACCGTGCCAGAAACACATCACCAGCGCAACAAGCTTGTGAATGAGCAATTGATGATGGAATTTGAACTTTTGATAGTTGTGGCAAGTCTCAAAATGGTTGAGAGTAGCTCTTGAAGACTTGTAAGGATAGAATGATGTCTTGAAATGTTGTATTTCTCCTTTATAACTCATAAACTTTATTTGTCTCATGACTTCATATGTACATTTGAAAGAATGACTATTGACAGATGTGACTACAACATACTTTCTTCAAAAGGAAATGTTACCTTATTTCACTTTATTTCCTAATTTGGTAACTCCCATGATGGTGATCAAAATTATGATATGAATATTGTGTTTACTTTTGATGACTAATATAATGATGATGATCAAAGGTGAATCCTAGACCATGACTGATATGATGACACGTTAACTCTTTTGATGGACTGGGATAGGGGAAGATGACATGACCATGATGGGTTATGGTAACCTTGAGAATGTGGAGGGAGTAGAAATGATACCTAGACAAATGACTTCGGACCATTTTACAACCAAGAAACAAATTGTTAAATTTGGACAAGTAGGTCCAAACTCCATGTTCTAATGCTCAGATTAAGAGGCTAATATTTTTGTTGGATTCCTCTTTCTGAGAGGTGTAAAATACATATAAAAATAGTCTTAATCCGATGAGTAGAACTTATATTTTGAATTTATTATTCTTAATAAATTATATGTGCAAGGTCAGCCAGTTTTGTCATGTAGGCTCACATGCCCAACAGATGTGTCACACACCCTCATTGATGGATATAAATACAGGAAAAGTTGGAGAGAATTTCATCACAAAACAACTCACATCTTCCTCTCTCATCCTAAAGAGTACGAGCTACCTGGAGGATGAATTTCAGCCACACGTGGGAAGGACGAAGAGGACAGACCGTACGGCTGAGCTGTAGTACGATTTTTTGCAGCTAGGGTTTCGCAAAAAGTTTGACCAGTGTTGACTTTGGTCAACGCTTGGTCCAATCAAGCTGAAAACTTGTGGAAGGTTCGATTTTTGAAGGCCGTACTACCTGGCACAAAAATCGAGGTCAAAGGGTTGACCGTTTTGCTGCTGCGTTGATTTTTAGCTTGCTGCCCCTGCGTTGACTTTTCAGGACAGTGTTGACTTTTGTAGAATTGACTTGGGTTGACTCATCTACTGGTTGGAGGGTTGTTGTGACACATGCTGGGTTGGCTGACCAAAGGAGACTTTGCTGGTTGAAGCATCCTGTTGACCGCCAAAACGAACACACACATTTTTCCTGTTTCTGATTTGTCTTCTGTAAGATCTGCTTATATGTTCTATCTGCATTTTTCTTAACTTCTTGTATGATTGCTGTGATAAAAGTGAAATTTCTCTTAGCATAGAACATCTACAAAACTTTACATGGTATCAGAGCTGAGGTGAAGACAAACTCTATCTATAGCAATCATCATCGAAGGAAATGGATTCCACTAAGCTTGAATTCAGGGAGGATGACAAGCTGACTGGAAGTGATGAATTCCATGCCTGGAAGATGATATTAGATCTCAAATTGGAAGATCATGATCTCCTAGATCATGTGACAGGGAAGATTCAAGAACCTCCATCAAATGCCTATGCTGCTATTAGAAACAAGTATAAGAAGGGAGAAATCAGAGCAAAGATGTTGATCAGGGAATCCATAAATAAGAGTTTGGTTGCCTACATATCTGAACTAGGCACATCCAAGGAGATGTATGACAAACTGATACTTATGTTCCGAGTAAACAATGTGAACCAAGTGCTATTCCTCAAGAACAAGTTGAAGAATATGAAGAAGGGCCGAGACGAGTCTATTCAAACTTTCTTTATGAAGTTGACCGAAACCAGGAACAATCTGCTAGCTATTGGGGAGACAATAGTTGATCGTGAGATGGTTCTCACCGCATTTGGAGGACTTCCATATGAATGGCAAGTATTCACAACTACCATTCTCAACAATAATACCATCCCTAACTTTGATGAGCTTCTGTCTAGATGTATGCAAGAAGAAACAAGGATGAAGGAATTTGATAATGAAAGAAATGCTGCCTATGTTGCTCATTCCCGAAAGAAGAACTCTGGTGGTTCCAAGGAAAAGGGAAGGACTAAGACTCAAAAGAAGAAGGGTAAATGTTTCACCTGCCATAGGACTGGACACTATGCTAGAGAATGCCCCTTCAAGAAGGATTCTCCTGATAGTGACGATAACAACAACAACCGAAGGAATGGGAATCGAAGGAATGACAAATCCAAAGGGAAGAGGAAGGCTCACTTTGGAGGAAACAATCAACCTTCTAAAAGGACCAGAAATACCAGGTATGAGGAGTCTAATGTTGTTGATATAAGAAATGAGTATATTCTAGTATCTGCTCTTTAAGCTGCATCTCCGCCCGACACTATGGATGTCTGGCTAATCGATAGTGGTGCCTCAAGATACATCACCGGATTCAAGGAAGCACTTTCTGACATGGTTGAAAGGGATACTAATCTAGAAATTATCCTTGGGGATAATGCCACTTATCCTGTGAAAGGGACCGAGACTGTGACCCTGCACTTGTCTCAAGGACAAGTCCTCCGTCTACAAGATGTACTCTATGTACCCAAATTGAATAAGAACCTTGTGTCTGTATCTGGAAGACAAAGGATTCAATGTAACTTTCTCTGATGGAAAGGTACTCATGTGGAAGAAGAGCTTCAAGGAAGCTATCTCAATTGGTTTTAGAGTTGGTACACTTTACCAGGTTGGAGGGAGTCCGTTGGGAGCTATGACTTGTGATACTATCCGTCAAACCGAACTATGGCACCAAAGATTTGGACACCTTCATTACAAGGCTCTTCCCGAAGCAAGGAAGGTGGTGACAGGGATGCCTGATTTTGGAAATAATCATGAAGGTGTATGTAAGGGCTGTGCTGAAGGAAAACATACAAGGGGACCTTTCCCCTCAAGTGTCACAAAGACATCTGAGATATTGCAACTGGTCCATTCTGATCTTTCCGGTATGTTGCCTGTAACATCCCTGGGGGGATGTTCTTACTATATGACATTTACTGATGACTTCTCTCGTAAAACCTGGATATACTTCTTGAAGAAGAAGGATGAGGCTTTCATGTGGTTCCGTACCTTCAAAGCCTTGGTGGAAAATATGACCGGAAAGAAGATCAAGATTTTGAGGACTGACAATGGCTTTGAATATGAGTCAAATGAGTTCAAAGTCTTTTGCAGAGAAGCTGGCATTAAGAGGGAGACTACCACTGCTTATACTCCTGAGCAGAATGGTGTTGCTGAACGCAAGAATAGGACTATTGTGGAAGCTGCCCGTGCCATGCTATGTGACCAGGGTCTACCAAAGTTTCTGTGGGGAGAAGCTGCAAATACTGCTGTGTACATTCAAAGCCGATGCCCTCATTCCGCTTTGGACTCCAAAACTCCCGAAGAGGTTTTCTCTGGTAAGAAACCTGATGTCTCACATTTTAGAATTTTTGGATGTCCTGTCTATTTTCATGTGCCGAAAGAAAAGAGAAGTAAGCTGGATGCTACTTGGAAGAAAGGAATGTTTGTGGGCTACAGTAAGACTTCTAAGGCATATAGAGTCTATGTACCTGGTCAAAGGGAAGTA